>JACCIY010001103.1:0-89087 GCA_025506505.1 Flaveria sonorensis | reverse complement strand
TTAAGGTGAATAGGAACACATATTTTAAACATCTTATTTGATTGATACTTCGACATCGATCAAATTTTGGCGCCGTTGCCGGGAATCGGTGCGCTTGGTGGTTGTTAATTTATTTGTTTTATAAAAAAAAAAATCTTTTTTTTTGTACTTGTTTTATTTAATTGTTTTTATTTTCGTGTTACGCTGGTAGTTTAAGTGTGCAGGTGACAGATTGTTGCATACTCGATATTCGGGCAGGAAAATCACCGCTAGTGTTTGATCCAGAGATAGAGAAATCAGCAAGGTATAATCGTGTCTTGCATCGATCAGGGTTACCAACTACATCAATTCACAAGCCATTGATCAAGTAGCTGATAGTTTGTCTGATTCAACTAACATGGATAATACAAACAACCAACCACCTCAAAATCCAAACCCTCCTCCCATAACCAACACCAAAACCCAAATCCACCCCCCACCACAAATAACAACCACAACAACACCTAAACCAACCACCTCCCAACAAATAAATGAATCAAATAACCTCAATCAAGGAGACGACTTTGATCATGTAAGCATGCATAGTGTTCACAGGGTGATGAGAATTATGAAGGAATGGGATAACAATGAAGAACCCTATAACGGTGCAAATTATGATGCTTGGAATGGAAATTTTGGTGGAGGTGATGGACAAAACGGAAAATAACAATTGGAGGAATGATCAACATGGGTGGAATGCACCACCTATCAACCAACAAGGGGGTAGGGTTAATAATAACATCAATCAGCCAAGAAGACCTCAAAGAGCTCAAGTACAAGGTGTGGATAGCCATTTTAGACCGGCTATTTCTGAAAATCCAAATCCCATCGCACCTCCAAATCGTAGAGGAAGAGCTTTTGATGTATGCCCTCATTATCTCACTATTCTTCCTGCATTTATGAGGTACTGCACAGAAGAACCATATGTGCATCTTGGCTGAATTGATGCAATATGTAGCACTATTGGTGGGAATCACTTCACACAAGATGAAGTGAGTTGCGATTGTTCCAATTCATTTGAAAGACAGAGCTAAGCAATGGTTCCTTACCTTGCCTGACAATAGTATTCACACATGGCAAGAAATGCAACAAATATTTAAATGAATATTACTCTATGGGTAAGACCAGTGACGCAGAGAGGCTATTCGATCTTTCAAACAACAAGCAGGGGAACAATTCATGAAGCATTCATGAGGTTAAGGAACTTATTCGCATGTGTCCACACCATGAATTGAACGTTGGGAGTTGATAAAGGCTTTCTCGGATGGATTGACGACTGAAGAAAGAAAATATTTGTATTCTACAAGCAATGGCACATTCCTTTCCAATCATGAAGATGCAGACTGGGAATTTTAGAAAGAATGGTAGAAACCCAAGGCGCAAGCCTTGCCAATAGACGATTTAAACCTAATTCGGTCGATCAACCACGGTTGACTATGAGACTAAGGAGCGGATTGCAGCATTGGAAAGACAATTGGCAAGGTTAGGGCGAACGGGTACAAAGGAGGTTGCAACTGTAGGATACGATGTGTGTGAAGAATGTGGTGAGCTAGGTCATAATGTTGATGCGTGTCAGTTAGTAGCAGAAAGAAAAGAGGAAGTTAATCAAGTTTACGGAGATAGAAAGCAATTCGATATGAATTCCAATACTTATCATCCGACTAAGAAACCATCCTAATTTTAAGTATGGGAATGCTTCAAGCAAATGAATCCTAACTTTCAAGGTAATAACCAAGGTGTTCCCACATACCCTAACCGAGCACATGGGAATTACAATCCAAGTGGTTATCAAAGAACTTCGTATGCTCAAGGAAACAATCAAGGGAGTTGCAACCACGGGGGCCAACAAGAAGTTCATCACGAAACCATCAACATAATTCTCAAACTGGAGTAGTTGGGGGTGAAGAATCTACAAATGCAAAGTTGGATGCTTGATGAACATGATGAAAGAGAATATGAAAGAGAACAAGAAAGAAAATGAAATTAGGGACAAGGCTTATGAAGCCTTAAATAAAACAAGTGGGTCAACTTGCAGAGGATGTGGCTCAAATTAAAAGGAACCATGGAAAAGCTACGAGTGATACCACGGTCAATCCTCACATCAAGGAACCAACACACAAAATATGAGAAATGTTCATATAATTCGGTTAGTATCCTTCTGACTCTGAAATTTTTGATAATGACTTTACTTCTTTTCACAACAAGTTGCAGATAAGAAAGAGAAAGCCGATACGATGGAAGAGAGTGACCCAGGTGCACCCATCATTCAATCAAAGTTGGAAAGTGAAGATAAAAAGAGCACTTTGGATTATGGAGCAGCTGTCAGTATCTGCAGGTATGTTATATGATCAGTATGACTTCGGTCCTTAGAGAAAGTTGGAACCACTATGGTGTAGCTGACTTGACTCAAAAATGTCCTCGGGGGATGGTAAAGAATGTTATAATCAAGTTGGGAGAATTTTACTACCTGTGGACTTTATGGTGCTCGATTTTGCACCAGTGAGAACGAATGAGCAAACGAATGTCATATTGGGTCGACCATTTTTAGCAACAGCGAATGCTCAAATCAATTGTCGGGATGGAACAATTGACATGACTTACGAAACTCGTAAGTTACATTTTAATGTATTTTCCAAGTCGATTAATTATTTTGTTATGATAAAGTTTTTGTGGCTAGATATGACTAACGTGTGTGTTCCTACTTTACTTCACATGTAAGCATGAACACCACTTTAAGAATGATTTGAGTATGATAGGATAAGCATGTGGACTTGAAGGAATTGGTGGATTTAAAAGAAAAGAAAGAGCCAATTATAAAGTTGGAAACAAAAGTGTGAAACCTAAAATGAAGAAAAAAAGTTGGCGATCGACTTGATCCATAAAAGACAGAGTTGAGGCATTAATGTTTGAGCCACACATGCGATCTAGTTGAAGAACTGCCGGATCAATTGAAGAATACTGGAGTCAAGCATCTACTCGACCACCATGAGTGGTCGCAGGTATGTTCTGGCTGAAGACCTAAAACTTAGCGCTAATCGGGAGGCAACCCGAAGTTCATTTTTATGTTGTATGTTGATGGTGTCTATTTAAGTAGTTTATTTTGGTAATCGTTATATTTTTTGTCTGGTCGGTCGGGTTGAAAAAGTCGTTTGCGTTGATTAATTAAATAAATTGATTTGAAAGAAGAAAAAATTCACACACTTAACTTAAATACCATACATTGGAGACAATGATCTCAAGTGTGGGGATGGGGAAAATTTAGAAAAATTTTATTTTTAAGCAATCCAATCGAACATGAAACAAAAAGCATACCAATGATTCTTGTCATGTTGATGTAAGGGTCCTTAGTCATGGTTTAATTCTAAGATAGCAAAATAATGATGTAGCAGGTGTTAGATTTTTTTTTTTTTTTAGAATGCCTAGTTAGGGTTAACAAGCTAATGGTGTAATAAAAGCATGCACACACCGGCAATCCTAATTCCTACTTGGTGAGATTTTGGAGCTTCTAGATTTTAGTTCACATAAAAATTGGTTCAATTGTTGAGTGTATGCCATATGATTCTTTGTTTTAGAATTGTGTGATTTGATACATACCGAGACGGTGAATTGATAAATGCACATAGATGATAGAGGCAATCTAGGATTCCTTTTTCTTTTTATACCAATTTTGTGTTCACCACTTACCTAAAATTCCCCCTAGTAGCCACTTTCGAGCCTTAAACCTTATTTTGACAAAACCCATATCAATTAAACCCAAATCAAATTTTACCTAATGTGACCAAGTTACCAATGTTGATAACTTCAGACTAGCTTAGTATTTGATTATGATAAAAGCAAAAAAATAAAAAAATAAAAATAAAAAAAAATAAAAAAAATAAAATAAAAAAAAAGGAGAAAGAAAAGAAAGATGCAAATTGTTGGTTATGGGTTAAATATGCACCATGAAGTTGCTTTGTTTGAATAATAGTTATGTCAATAAGGATGTTAACAGTTGGTATTGCCTTAATTTATATTTTAGTCACACTCACAGCCAATCATCATACCTTAACCTAAGCCCAAACCCGTAAGTCCTTTTTGATGTGTGCATTGTCATTATTACCGTGGAAATTTGATTGTCACCAAGCATATGATAACAAAGTTCATATATGGACCTTTTGAGTGATATATTGGTGCAATTTTCACCAATCCAAAAATAAACGGAGAGGAGTGAAATGGTGAGGGTGTGTTGCATGACAATAAAAGCCGGAAGCTTGTTAGGTTTAATTAGTCGGATTCTATTTTGAATTAAATGTAACATCCTTTACTTGCTAGCCAAATATGATATTGCAATTCTGGAATGGGCATGACTTTGGACTATCGCTAAGGTGTGCAAGATTTTGGTTTATAATGTTGTTAAATGTTGGAATTAGATTTGCTGAGGGCAAGCAAGGCTTAAGTGTGGGGATGTGATGTATGTGCGTTGGAATGAGATTTTAAGTGTTTAAACGTCAAATATTACGTATGATTATTCGTTTATATGCATGCGATTGAGTTGAATAGGTTGACTATGAGTTGGAAGTGATTTTGTAGGAAAAACAAGGAATTGGAAGCTACATGATAAAACAAGTCATTGGATGGGTCAAGAAACGAAGTTTCAAAGTGCAGCAGAAAGGCTTCCACCGTAGCCTACTGTAGCCACCGTAGGCTACGCCAGCTCAAGTAAAAAATCAGCAGAATACACCCCAGCGTAGTTTACGCTGGCCGGCGTAGCTACTCAGGACCCTTTTTCAAAACCCTTAAATACGCGTTTTATTAGGTTTTAGCCACCACTTGATTCCCATTCGACCTAAGACGAAAAAAGACGTACTTTGGAAGTTCGGATCAATTCTTCACCATTCCAACTCTCAAAAACAAGATTCAATCATCCGGAATGCAAATCAACAACGGTTTTGAAGATCATTCAAGAACAATGAGCGGCGCAATCCTCTCGTGATCGACTTCGGGTATCAGGTTTGCGTGATTAGGCTTTTGTTTTTGTTTAACTTTGTGGGATTAAACTTTAGAACCTGTTAAGTTCTTTTATGAGTTAACTTGTGTTTTGATTATTTAAACAACGACGTGGTAAACTTTTATGAATATCATTAATCTTCGGAAATTATATGATTGCCAGTTTTGGTTTCTAATTGAATTGGCATTGAGTATCAAGACTCATTAAGTCCTGATTATCGATATCACTTAATCATCGCACGTACAGAATCCCTATTAAGGATTTTCCTTGAAGTTAAACTAAACAATTGCTGAAAACCAAACCTAGAACCGAAGTGGATTACTTTCTCTTATAATCGTTTTCTTAATCAAGTTTGATTCTTTCAAAGTTGTTTTCTTAGTTTATTTGTTAATTATTCCAAAAATCCAATTTTCACAGCCAAGAGGCAATAGTTAAATAATTTGTTAATTTAATTAATCAGTATTTTCTAAATCAAAGTACAATACACCGACCACTAATTCCACGAGGATCGACAACCCTACTTACCCTAACTAGTTTAAGGTGAATAGGAACACATATTTAACATCTTATTTGATTGATACTTCGACATCGATCACCCCCTACCCCCTAAGAAGCTTCGCCAGTGTTCACATTTAAGAATTCAAAGAAAGAAATATCTTTATTGTCTATTACGAAATTGAGTTACAATGATCAACACAAGTAGGTGTTTAAGATTCAAACGCACTAGTCAACACTTCTTAGGGTAGAAGATGATATCTCGTTGCTTATCGATGGAGGGGACGGTGTTCTCTTCCATCCCGCCTTGTCGTGTTGCTTTCCTTCCCGCTTCTCCTTGTTGCTCCTCTGTTTCCATTACTCGTTTCGTCCCCATTTAGGTATGGTGATCTTGTCTTCCGACACACCATCTCTCAATGTAACTTCATACATTTTCTTTAAACTAATAAAATTATTATCATAAAAATTTTAAAGTTTTTTTTTCTGTTTGGATTTAAATGCTTTTATGTTTTCAATAAAAGCAGTCAAATCCGAATATGATGATCCGTGTTTTTCAACAGCCATGTGAGCCTTCTCCTTCAAATCTCGAGCTCGCATTCTCATGTCTTCACCTTCTTTCCCGCTCATGACCCTCATCACCGCACTCTCGATCGCCTCTCGCTTCACACCTTCACACGTCGAATCCCCACTCCACTCCACATCACCGATCGAAACTCCGATTCGCAAAACATCTGTCACTAGTTTCGCATTATAAAACTGTTCCGCCATGACTGGCCAAGCCACCATCGCGCACCCCACTAGAAACACCTTCCAACACCGAGTTCCACCCGCAGTGTGTCATAAACCCGCCAACCGATTCATGATCAAGAATAAGCACTTGTGGCGCCCACCCCTTTATGATCAACCCTTTCCCTTTCTTGTTCATCCTCGCCTCGAATCCTTCTGGAATCGACGTTTCTTGATAGTTCCTAATAACCCAAACGAAGTTCACATCGCAGGCTTCTAGCGCCATAGCAATCTCATGAAGTTGAGATCTTGAAACCTTCACTAGGGACCCAAAACTTACGTAGATAACCGAACCCCGTGGCTTCGATTCCAACCATTTCAAGCATTCGTGTTCATCGATCGCCGATTTCTTCCCTCTTTCAAGCTTATCTTCTACGCTCTTGTTACATAACAAAAAGGGTCCTATGTGCCATGCTTTTCTCTTCATAACCTCACGATAATAGCTAACATACTCCGGCTCGAGCTCGTAAAAACTGTTAATAATAACTCCATAACTCTTTGCCTCTGCTTCTACAGCTTGTATAAACACCTTTAAGAAGACTTTAAACTTTTCTCCCTCAATTTGAGGTAACTGTTTCTTATTTAACTTGATCTCATGAGGAAGATTAGGGACACAAACGCCTCCGAATCAGATGAAACAATTGGCCCATTAAGTCTCGTTGCATCCCCGACACACAGCGCGAAGAACCCTGTCCCATTGAACGCGATCCGGGGGATGTTAAACCGGGCTGCAGTTTCAACAGTCCATGGAAAGAACATGTCAGCAACGATGCAATCGGGTCGGGTTGTTTCAATGAACTGCTCAAATGGTTCTTTAAGCTTTGAAAGGGCTTCCAACAATCTAGACAAGAGTTCATTAGACAGAACTCGATCGGGGTCATCGATTCCCGGGGGTAAACCAGCCTCCTCTACTTTGAATTCTACGATATGAAGAGCGATTTGATGCGGGTATTTAGCGGTTTTCTGGATTGATGTGGTGAGCCGATGGGCGGACGATGGGGTGGTGACGATGGTGGTTCGTAGGCCTCGAGAGGCGAAGAGTACCGCCATGTCCGCCATCGGAATCATGTGGCCATAGGCCAAGTGAGGTAACAACACAACATGAGATGTTGCCATAGTTTGTGCTTGAGGAAGAAAAGTTGAACATGAACAAGTGTTTGTAGAGTTTTGAACCAAACGAAGCAAGCCTTTGTTGACCAAACATTAGTGGGTGATCAATGACAAATGATGATGGTTGGATGAAGGTTTTCGTTGATTCAACCTATAGCTAATTGGTTCAAAGAAAGTGTGTTTCATTAAATAATGGTACGTTAGATTTCAGAATCTAGATAGATTGTGTCTAGCGTCCTATTTATGATCCCTACATATTAGTTTATACAAAACTAAAATTTAAATACTAACTCAAATACTAGGATCGGTGGCATCACCACTCCACCGTTATATATAACTAGTAAAAGCTCCCCACTTCACGACGGGGATAAATCATTGTTTTTGATAACAGTAAATAAAGCTAGGTAATTTAAAACGTGTAGATACAACATAATCTCAAGCAACCTTCTATACATATTTCGATTAACACCGAATAGATCGATGTAAACATCTTCTATTCCTAATGTTTTATCAGATTGTACAACCCTAAAGCCACAATTTCTATTGCTACATATTCGTACATAAGCTACATCATCATGTTGTTGCTAGTTGTAAAGCTGTAGAAAAAAATGGTCACAGATGCTTGTGAGATCCTGAATTGATTTTAAAGCCCAAATAAGGTTATCTTGGTTTGAACTATTGCGTTTGAATAGTAAACACCACTAACAAAGGTCAAAGGCTGCAAAGTAGATGAGAAAAAAATGGCCAATCTTTCTTCCTTTACTTCGTTTCTTTCATGCTTATCAAAATATTAGCCTAGGCAGAAATATAATATGTGAAGCTGCTATGCAACAAATAGCTGTATCAAGAGATTACTACTCAAATAAATATCAACAAATATAGCAAAGATTAGAGTAATATAAAAGTTCATTTGTACATATGAAAAAGAATGACACAAACATGAAAATGTGTGCATACAAAGTATACCTTCTGTTAGATATGTGGATTAAACTTCAGGGACCTATTTTGCCATATGCTCAAAGAATTATTTCTTGGGTTATTATGTCTTGTTAATAACTCAGGGACTGAATGTGTCAATGTTTCTTTTCATTGGGGTTAATTGTGAAGTTGAGAAGTAATGTTGTTAGAGTTAGTTAATAATCGTTATATAGCTAGTGTTGATCGATCATGACGTAAATCTTCATTCTTGTTTTCGATTATCCTTTCATAATCAAATCTGTGTAGTCTTGATCGTTCATCAACAAGTGATTGTGATTCAATTTCAATTATCGGTTCATCACCTTCAAACTCGTACAGTACCGCATATAGAAGTCAACAACTACATAGTCAAGCTAAGCAAACACTCATAAATGCAGTTAAATAGATCTGCATTTGATATTTTTTTCAAGCACTTGATTGTAAATAATTAGTAAAAGTTAATATGCTTCATTCACTAAAATATATATGCAGAATAGTACTTACATGTAAATACAAAGTAATAACCACATTAAGACAATTCCATTTCTCATCAGACTCAAATTCATATTTCTCATCAGACTCAAATTCATATAAATAAATTTCCACAATGCCCCCTTCTTTATACCTTAATAATCACTTGACATTGTTATTTAGCTAAATTAAATGGCTTATTCTAAAATCATGTTAAGCCAACTTAATAAATCCTTCAAAATATCATGCAAATCATGTAATAGCCAGAGTACCTAGTTTACACATAGTACAATATAACTAAATAATGTACTACATTTTACATGCATGTTTTTTTCATGCGTCTTTTTCTATGTAACATAATCATATTACGAAATTATTAAATCAAAGTTTCATACGGTTACACAGAGTAGCAAGAGTTTGTGTGAGTTTTAAGCATTTCTATAAAATATATTATTATATGGATTATAATGAAGTTATACTATAAAACATTATACAAATGTAAGACCAATCAAAAATAGAATGCATCAAACTAAAACCATTGAATGTTAATGTAATTGTGGAATTACAACAAAGAATTAAGATCAAAATAACTTGAATTCATATCAACTGTGATTACAACAAGAGAGAAATTAAGGTTTCAAGAGTATGAAGAAGATAGATGAACAATTAGCCCTATATCAACGAACTCTAACAAACTGATATAGGAACTTTTACAAACTACAACCCTGAACTATGACTAAAAGACAGTTACAACCAAACATGAGTGAAACTAAACAAATCAACTAACAATTGACGTATTACTCAAAACTACTAACTTGTGCAGAAGAAGTTGATATTGATTCACCACTAATACTCAACAATCTCCACCTTGGTGATCAATGTAACAAGAGCAAATTAAACTTCAACCTAATCAAAATGCAGCATATCAAGGCATTTCAAAAACTTTGATCCGGGTAAGCACTTGGTCAACATATCTGCTGCATTGTCATGAGTATTCACATACCTCACCTTAACAGCATTAGAGCACAAAACCTCTCTTATCCAATGAAGCCTTACATTGATATGTTTAGATCTTTCATGAAAAACTTGATGTTTGGACAATTGAATAACACCCATATTGTCACAAAATACCAAAACATCTTCACTACATAAGCCCATGGCTTCTTTAACTGCCTCTGTTAATGTTATATATTCAGCCTCAGTAGTAGACAATACTACCACATGCTGTAAGCTAGCTTTCCAACTTATAGTACTTCCAAGAACTTTAAAAATATATCCAATGATAGATCTTCCTTTGTCAAATTCTTTAGCAAAATCAGAGTCAACATAGCCTTCTATTGCTGAAGCTTGACTATCCAATCTACCAAACACTAGCCCAAGTTCCTTAGTACCATTCAAGTACCTAATTATCCATTTAACACCTTCCCAGTACAGCTTGCCAGGATTACTAATGTATCTGCTTACAACACTGACAACAAAACTAATGTCTAGTCTAGTGCATATCATCAGATACATAAGACTACCAATAGTATTAGCATAAGGAACATTTAACATTGACTCCTTCTCCTTGTTAGAACTGGGAGAATCTAAGAAAGAAAGCTTAAAATGCAAGCCTAGGGGAGTAACAACACGCTTGCTCTTCTCCATAAAATAGTTCCTCAACACTTTAGTGACATAAGACCTTTGAGACAGTTTTATCTCACCAGTTACTCTGTCTCTAAAAATCTCAATGCCCAATATCTTTTTGGCCTCCCCTAATTGTTTCATGTCAAACTCAGACATCAACTTCTTTTAGTTTCCTCAATTTGATCCTTGTCTTTGCAAGCAACCAACATATCATCAACATACATTAATAGATACACATATTTCCTTTTACTATATTCTCTATAGTAGACACAAGTATCATAGGCATTCCTAGAGAAACCATGTGAAACCATGTAGCTATCAAACCGAAGATACCATTGTCTAGTGACTGTTTCAGTCCATATAGAGACCTTTTAAGAAAACATACCTGATTAGCTTTATCATTCACTTCAAACTCCGGTGGCTATTTCATATAAATCTTCTCATCAAGGTTGCCATGCAGGAATGCAGTCTTGACATCTAATTGTTCCATAGATGTATGTTTAAACTATCGGTAAGACACCTCTCCATAATCAATCCCTGCCCTCTAAGTGAAGCCCTTAGCAACCAACCTTGTCTTATACCTAGGGCCTTTACCTGGCTACCTTCTTTGACCTTAAATAATCATTTACAGTCAACTAGCTTCTGATCAACAAGCTTATCAACTAAAACCCATGTATGATTCTTATAAAGTGAATTCATCTCATCCTTCATAGCTCTTTCCACTTGTGCTTATCATGAGATGATATGGATTCCTCAAACAATGGATAATAAGAACTTTCTTCCTCAGCAACATTAAAAACATAAGCTGTGATATCATCTCTATACCTGATTGATTGAACAATCTGCTTCCTTGGCCTATCAGCTGCTATACTAGTCCTAGCAGCATGTCTCTGAGAACTTTCTGGTATATCAACATTACCACCAGAATCAAGAGGCCCTTTATCTGAAAGCTCCACCTCAATTTGAACACCTTTATCAGCTTCACTCACTTTAGATGAATTTGAGATAACATCTTTATACATTACCTTTTCTTCAAAGGTGACATTCCTACTTACAATTACCTTAGGACTTCCATCATCCAACCTCCACAGTCTATATCCTTTAACACCATCAGGATATCCTAGCATAATACACCTCTGTGCCATGGGCTCTACTTTCCCCTGATTTATATGTAAGTAAGCCAAGCACCCAAACACCTTAAGATTGTTGTAATTCGTAGTGTCACCCAACCACCTCTCCATAGGTACCATCATTCCTATGGCTGAGGAGGGGGCTCTATTTACAATGTATACTGCAGTTTTTAGAGCTTCTACCCAGAAATTTTTAAGCAGCCCAGCACCCATCAATAAGCATCTCACCTTTTCTAGTAGTGTTCAGTTCATGCGTTCAACTAATCCATTTTGTTGAGGGGTACCTGGAGCTGTGAGATGTTTGTCAATTCCACATGATGTACATAGATTTGTGAACTCATTGTTCCAGAACTCCAAACAATTATCTGTTCTTAACTTCTTAATTCTTTTTCCTGTTTGATTCTCAACTAATATTTTCCACTCCTTGAATTTTCTAAAAGCCTCATGCTTATGTTTTAAGACATAGACCTAGACTCTTCGAGAGTAATCATCAATTAGAGATAAGAAGTAAGAAGCTCCACCTAAAGACGAAGTCTTAGTGGGTCCTTATAGATCTGTATGGATATATTCCAAAACTCCCTTGGTCTTATAAACACCATTGGAGAACTTAACTCTTTTTGCCTTTCCTTCTCACAAGAGCCAAACTCACAGCACCCCAATCCATCAATTGTTCCTTGTTTCTTTAGCTCCACAAGCCCTTGATGACTGATGTGGCCAGCCTTTTATGCCACAGGCCGATTAGATCATTTTCAAGTACATCAGCAACTGATACAGAGCCAACTATGGCCTGCCCATCTAGAGCATAAGTATTGTTTTCCTCTCCTAGTTCCTGTCAGGACAACTAGAGCTCCCTTAACCATTTTGGTTTTGCCATCTTTCAGTACCACATGATAGCCTTTTCTCTCAAAGGTTCCTAAGGAAATCAAATTCCTCTTATTCTGGTATACATCACCTATGTAGATTTATGGTAGTATCATTATCTAGTTTGAGGGATATGACACCAATACCTTCTATTTTACATGGTTATCATCCCCTAATTGAACTATACCATTATCCTTTAGTTCTAACTCATGGAAGAACTCCTTATGTGGTGACATATGGTATGAACAGCCTGAGTCTAGGATCCAAACCTTCTTTTGGTCAGTCTTAGAGACCATTAGAACTTCAGCACTATCTGATAGCCATCAGTGGAATCTTCTTGTGTACCTCCACTTTGATTCTTGTTTCTTACTAAAATCTGCCTTTATTTTTCTCTCCATTTAGGGCACTCCCTCATCAGGTGTTTATCTGAGTTGTAGATAAAACACCTTAATTTTCCTCTAGATTTAGATCTAGATCTCATACCATTATTCTTGTTTACCTTGTTTTCAGACCTACCTCTGACAATAAGGCTTGCTGAACCCTCATCCTTCGTTTCACCCCATTTGTGCAACTCCTTTGAATTCATGGCCGATACAACCTCTTCCATCAACAGGCTGTCTCTCCCAAACATCAAAGTATCACAAAATGTTCATAAGAAGCAGGCAACGATGTCAAGAAGATTATTGCCCTTCTTATCTTCAATTTCAACTTCAATGTTTTCAAGATCCAGAAGGATCTTATGGAATTCATCGTTGTTGGTAAAACCAGTTTCCCCCTTCAGACGCATCAACGACTCCTTGATGAACTATAGCGCCTTCATCTTCAACTCCATACGCTACGATCGTTTTTTCCCCGTCAAACTTTCGATGTAGAACTTTAGTTGAATTCATTATTCTCTCCCAATCTTCTCGTAATTAATTGGAATTGCAATCCCTCTTTGTTGATCGTCCCCTCTTTGATGATCGTGAGCCGAAGCTCTGATACCAATTGTTAATGTAATTGCGGAATTACAACAAAGAATTAAGATCAAAAGAAACTTGAATTCATATCACTGTGATTACAACAAGAGAGAAATTGAGGTTTCAAGAGTATGAAGAAGATAGATGAACAATTAGCCCTATATCAACGAACTCTAACAAACTGATATAGGAACTTTTACAAACCACGCCCCCGAACTATGATTAAAAGACGGTTACAACCAAACATGAGTGAAACTAAACAAATCAACTAACAATTGACATATTACTCAAAACTACTAACTTGTGCAGAAGAAGTTGACATTGATTCACCAACTAATACTCAATATCGAAGATCACAAATATGCTGAACAAATTACAGGGACAAATGCAACTGAAGTCCATCATAGATTTTATGCATATGACCTCAAATGATAGGGGGATAAAAATAAACAAAAAAATAAGTGCTAAAAAAATTTATAA
Source organism: Flaveria sonorensis (assembly GCA_025506505.1). Classification (NCBI taxonomy): domain Eukaryota; kingdom Viridiplantae; phylum Streptophyta; class Magnoliopsida; order Asterales; family Asteraceae; genus Flaveria; species Flaveria sonorensis. Next base: position 75,207 of record JACCIY010001103.1, on the reverse strand, counting down.
CATTGAGGATATTGCCTTAATACGTGGCAATTATGCTTTCATGCCTATAATCCATATCTAGAACCACTCCCATATATGCTTGTGACTTTGAATGCATCTTAAGTTTATTGTAATCAGCATCAAACTTAAAATAAAAAATTAGGAATGTATAAATTATATTATTAAATCAAAAATGTCAGACACAAACATAGTCTTCAACCTTGATCCATCTTTCAGCTGGTCATCTGTTTATGGTCCAATAAATGGACACTTGTCAAAATAAACCATAGCCGAAAGTAAGTCACGGATTTTCGTTGAACAATTATTCACTTAATGTATGGCGCCCATAAAAGAGATCATCTATATGAACATAACACCAGTTAATTTTGCATGCAGTTTTCAATTTCAAGGCCTGATTTCAACCACAAGTCCTACATTCTTCAGCGAAAATCAAATGGATTCTTCAACCATTGGGTTACAGTATGAGAGTTCTTCAATAGAAAATTATTATTGAAAATCAAATACATTATACATACCTGAGTCATTTGATCAATGATCTTGGGTTCTTCGTCTGAAGCGTTTGATTCTTTCGGCCGAGGAACTTGTGTGTGATTTTCTTCACACAGAGAGAGACTTGAATCTTTAAAGTTGAATGAACATATTTCTGAATGTTAATGAGAGAGGAAGACGTGTGGCACGGTGGCAGTTTAGAAGTGAACATATAGCAACACGTACACTCACATAGCAAAGTAGGCATACATTAAACCATAGGCTTCACAAATTGGCAAAAACACTCATTTCTCAAAGCTACAGAAAATGGACATTATGGGCATATCATTGGCCAGAATCTAAAAAGGCTAACTTTAGTGGTTAAAGTAGACAACGTAAAAAACTACTGTAGCTAAAGTTTTGCAATTATATAGGGAGTAAAAAATGGACATTATGGACATATCATTGGCCAGAATCTAAAAAGGCTAAGTTTAATGGTTCAACTAGACAACGTAAAAAAACTACTGTAGCTAAAGTTTTGCTTTTATATAGGGAGTATTTGTATTGAGTCACATATATACATAATTAAACAAGTGGACAAAAGTAATTGTCTTCATTTTGTTTGTTGGTTAAGTTGATCCTTTCAAGCGGCATTAACTTTATGAGTATATTTTCTTGTATATTTAATTTTCTCATATGATTTTTAAAGTATATAATATTTTCACAAATTTCAAATATATCATTAGGAACTTGATGTCAGAATGACTGTCACATGAGGGACATCTAACTCCTCTAGCACAGAGAAGTAAAAACTAGGATTAGATGCTTAACATAGCGAAAAGGCTTGCTTCATTTGGTTAGAAAGTTGGATATGTATTATTTTTATTCATGTTTAATATAAATTTTTATTATTCCAAACAAAGAAAATATGATATTTTTTACAATCTCAGTTTTTGCCCTTATGTTTTATAAATTGTCTTCATTTGAGTACAACGTTTATTTATTTCTATTATTGGCCTGACTTTTAAAAAAATTGGCCCATTTTAGTCCAATTCAAACACCGTGAGTGTGTGCCGTTAAATCACACTCATGTGCAACCCATCTCATGGTAATTTGACCAATATTTCTCTGTCATTACATAAGAAAAAAATAAAAACATAGGTCATATATTCATCCCTCCATTCATTCATAATCCCTTCACTCTTCGTCATGTGGCATGTGAGTTCTCCTAGTGAAGTAGAGTACGATACACTAGAAATATACGGTAGGTGTTCAATCTTGCATGATGATCTGAAATTATGCTTTTGTTTTGATGGTATCATTTGCGTTGTTTTGCAGCTCAAAAGCCAAACTTGTTTTCTCTGAAAATCTTCCGTAGTGGAGAGTTTGTTGACTTCCCATTTAGAAGATACATGCATGGCAAGGTCAATTTGTGGACTTGGTTGATCAAGATGTGTTCTCTGCCACGTGCATTACGCAATCATCCTGATCTTAGGCTATCCTAAGATGAGGTAGTTATTATCCCTTCAAGATTCCAGGCAAAATTTAGATGTGGGCCCTTACGAGCTCTCAGGGTAGATAAGTATGTACTTAACATGTTGCAGTATGTGCCTATTTTTAAAGTTGATTAAGATTTATACTGAGCATTGGAATACTAAGCTAAACAATACTTTTCAGCCACGTGACGATGGTTCTAAAGTAGTGATGAGGAGATTGTTGATGTTAGGCAATATAATTCTAGACAACAGTTAGCACTTGAGTGACATAATGATACCAATGGTCTAGTGATTAAGATGTTAGTAAGTCTCTTGGACAAGGTAATGTGTAAGGTGTTCATCGAATCGGATTTCAGATTATTGAATTATTCGGATTTGAAAATTTCATGACCCTATTCGAAATCCGATCCGATCCGAATAAGGATATTTCTATCTGATCCGAATCTATCCGAATTCATTCGGATCATATTCAGAATAATCCGAATAAAACACATAACATTTTTTCTTATTTTTTTTTTTTTATTTTTTTCTTTGCATTTATAAGTTTAAATCATAATAAAATATATAAAACTAAAAAATACAAATTTGACTTGACACAAATTCAAAACTACAACATAATAGGTAATTGTATAAAATATGAAGATTAGAATATCTAATTTAGAACAACAATCGAATATTATATAATCGTTATGATTAAAGACTAGAATGTGTCAAGTTTTTTTAGTATTGAGTTGAAAATACAATAGGTAGTTGAGTAATGAATATTAGGCTAAAAGCATTATTGAATTCTTATTTGGAGTGATCGGATATCCGAATAAGCCGAATAAAAAAATTGTGAAATCCGAAATCCGATCCGAAATCCGAATAAGGAATTCGGATTCGGATTAGATCTTATCCGATCCGAATATCCGAATAAGGATTCGGATCGATTTATTCGAATTCGGATACGGATCGGATTTCGGATATTTTCGGATATCGGTTTTTTTGACACCCCTAGTAATGTGAATGTTGGAATAAACAATGACAATGAGAAGGTAGGTGATAATGTTGTGAACATAGGCAATGAGCATGTAGATGATGTTGCAGTAAACATGGACAATGAGCAGGTAGATGATTCTATAAACGAGCCGAGTCAAGACAGCAGAGTCAAGCCGAGCCAGGATGGGTTCGAGCTCGAGCTTGAAGCTTATCGAGCCGGTTTGGCTCGAGTTCGAAAATCTTAACGAGCTGAAAACACCGGCTCAAGTTCGGCTCATGAAAAGCTCGAACCAGCTCGATTTAAAAAAAAACTTTATTTTTTCAGATTTTAATATATATGAAAACACAAAAAATAATATATTAGTGACTTTGTGTTTTGTAGGTACTGCGTACCTGGGAACAAATATCATTATTTTGAATATACAATTTACTATCAAGTTATTATTTTTGAAAATAAATACTTAATGTTTAAAAAAATCCTTTTATTTAAAAGAATCCTTTTAAAATCCTAATATATTAATTTATTATAATAATATAATAATAATAATAATAATAATAATAATAATAATAATAATTATTATTATTATTATTATTATTCTTATTATAAAATTTTTTTATTATTATTATATCTATATATACGCACCGAGTCACGAGCCGAGCCAACGCCGAGCCACAAACGGAGCTCACCCTGGCTCGGGTTCGGCTCGTTTTGAATTCAAGCCGAGCCGAGCCGGCTCGCTTAGATACAGCTTTTCTCGAGCCGAGCTTTTCTCGAGCAAACTTCGAGCCACGAATTTTTTGTACAGCTCTAGTCAGCAGCTTAATTTACAACGTTATAATTTTCAAATTTCCCTACATAATTTCAAATTAACCCTCAAGTTTCTATAGTGTCAACTTGACCCTGTACTGTATATAATATACTCTTTGAAGCCATTAATGTTTTTACTAATTTGGAAATTTTTCAATAACTTTCATTTGTTAACCTTTTTCAAGAAACCTAATATAGACCGTATTTATTTTTTTCCTTGGCGTCCTGCTATAGATTTTGTTAAAAAAACAGAGTTGTAATAGGGTTTTTTGTGGTATCATAAGTTATATCCCTGACAGTAATGTGTTGGTACCATGATGATGAAACTAATACTGACCACAAATATCGGTACCGTTATATAAATCTTTTCTAATTAGTTTCGATCTTCAAACCTAGTCGCCACAACTTAATATGTTTTTTATGTAATGTTATCACCACAACGCGCGTAACGAAATTGAAGTTTGCAAACGTGTCGCAACGTGTACACTTAATTTCTATTTTTCTCTGTATATTAACTAGTACAAATTAGTTTATTAAAACTTCAAGGCGATTTAACTCAAGCTCATGGCTCGTATGAAGTATGAGCCAAGTTAGAGTTAGAAGGTATCTTGTTCGTATAAAAGCTGGGGAGGATTTTGGTTTTTAGTTTGCTCAAGTAACTCACTTGATTAAATTAGATTATTTTATTGTATGTCATGGTTAGTTATTGGATTATTTAAGAGTTTGGTGATCTGGAACAAGTTATATAACCAAACGTAGTTGTCTTTATTGTATAAAGGGAAGTAAGATCATCTTCATAAGAAATTGATGAAAAGTGTTAATAAAATTTAACTTAAACGACTCACGAAAAACTTCTAAAATAAATACTCAAACTTTGAATAATTGTAAGAAACACAATTGCAAAAAGCAACAAACTTTGAAAATGATTTTACTAAGAAATCAAAAATTAATGACTTCCGGGTTTTTATTTTACAAAATAAACAATTGACATGTCAAACTAGGGTTTACATCAACATAAATTCAAGATTTCAACTTATAGTCCAAAACTTAAAAAAAAACATCTGTGATCCATTTAATAAGCAATGAAAATATTATTCATCATGTCAAATTAATGTTGGTGTATATATACATACATACACACACACACACACCACACACACACACACACAATATATATAATTATATATATATATTATATATTATATATATATGTGTGGTGTGTTGTGTGTGTGTGTGTGTGTGTGTGAGGGTTCTTAGAAAACCAATACTTTATGTGAAAATCAAAGAAAACTACGAAAACCAATAACATAATTCAGAATTTTATTATTTTAATAGTTAAATGCTATTTAAGTATTTGGTACATATATGTGAGCATACATACGAGAATGAAGAGTCTTACGTATACGTATCACTATGTCGAATGAAAAATGGTTACGTATGTACCTATGTGTGACGTATATGTTAAAACCATGTTATGGTTTTCATTTGATCCATATCATTATTTATATATACTCACACATATACATAGAGGGTATGATAAAAATTATTAAATTATGTGACTAATTTCATTGGTTTTCAATAGTTTTTTCATAACATGGGTTTTCTTAGGATCCCCCCCCCCCTCTCTCTCTCTCTCTCTCTCTATATATATATAGATATTATAGATATATTATAATGGAGGATTTCAATAAAAATCATATTATAACTGAAAATCATAGAAACCACATCTAAGCTATTGATCTATTAGATCAGTTATTAATATAAATAATAGCATTTTATTAAGTAAATAATCTAAAATCAAATGAGATTATATTAATGGTATAAGGGCAAATCTGGAACGCAAAAATATTAGTTTTAGAAAACCATATTAAAGTTCATACATTCACTCTTCTCTCATCCCTCATAAATTATGCTTTTTTTTGGAAAAAAAAAAGAAAAAAAAGAAAACAAACAATTAAATGTATCTTCATCTTTTTCATCTTCCTCAAACAACTGACTTCATGTTCATTGTTTTTTTTTAAAAACCAACAATGAGTAGTCTCAGCCATATGTACGTATTTGTAAGCACATATGTGACCTGAGTACGTATATGTAAGTACATAGGAAACTGATTTGTTTCCCTATCCTAAACAACTTGATCTCTTAAATCTTTTTGTTACATATATGATACAATGTTTGATCGTTTGTATATGTTGCTCATATACGTTCACATTAGCTTTATTATGTTCATACGTAGCTCTTGTATGTTCCTCATCTTCTTGGTCACTCTTTTTGTCTTTAGTCTGGTCGAAAATGTAAGAGTACGTAAATCTCTATTTACAAACCCATACACTTACATATACATATCTCGTGTCTTTATGTACATGTAAATCCTCTTATTCATTATTGTCTTCTTTTAAATCTCATCTGCTTACGTATATCTAACTTAGATAACCCAACATATAATATATGTAACCTAACATACATAATAAATCTTCCTTTTCTTCCAAGATACATATATGTAACCTCACTTACATAACATATCTTCATCATCTTCCATACGATTTGCAGGTTTGAATCTGATTTAAAAGTATTATTTCTTGAATAGTTGTTGTTCTTGAAAGCTTTGCAAGTTTAATCGAACCATTGATGGTGGTGCTGGTGGTGTTCGAATGGGTTGGTGGTGCTTGATCAAACCATTGACGACATAAAGGGGGTATGCGATAGCGGTAATGGTGTGCGATGCGGATAATTGTAGTACTCAATGTTGGTGATGGTATGTAATTCAGGGATGATGGAGCGTCGATGACGAAGTGATACCTTTTTCCAACTAGTTGATCTCCATTTTCATATCTATCAAAGTTACATATACGTACGTCACGAGTGGGGTACGTATGTGTATCCTACTGGAACCTTTTTCCATCAAGTTCATTGCCATTTTCATCTTGGTTACATATATGTAATTGAATTCATTATCATCATCATCTTTTTCATCTTGACGTTCCAGTTCTATCCACATGAAACCCTAGTCGTCACCCCACTTTAGTGAATGTAGAAGATGTAACCCTTTTCCATATTTTGCTCCTTTTATCAATGATTCAGATCAAGTACATACCAAACATCACCATTGCACCTACTCCGACACACAGCCACGATTGTCAACATCACCATGGTTGATTTTGAAGAGAAATTGAGTTTGTTAGATGAAAATGCATTAACGGGTCTAGTAAAGATCCCAAATAAATAATTTTTTATTCATGTAACTTGTATTTGTTAAAAGACCCATTTGATCTTGATGAACTTGATTTGTTGTATTGATATTTGAATCATAGAAAGAGAAAAATAAAAAATATAGAGAGATGATCTTGAAGAAGTTGATTTGATGTATTTAGGTAGGTATAAAAGTCAATAACATAGAGTGAAATCAAGAATTTTAAAAATATCAAAATTAAAAGTGTGCCAAAATTACAATATTAACCTTTTAAATGAAAAATAAAATTTTTAAAAGAAAAATTTTTGATTGGTTGGATGTGGTTTTTATGGTTTTTAATTATAATGGTGGTTTTCATTTGATCCATCCCTTATTTATTTATATATATATATATATATATATATTATATATATATATATATATATATATATATATATGGTAGGGTTATCTTGAGAACCATAATCTTATAAGAAAACCTAGAAAACCAATCATGAAATTTTAAAATTATTATATTTCTATTTATTTAAAAGGTTAATTAAGTAATTTAACACTCATTAATTTTGGCAGTTATCTATTTTTTGAAATCCCTTAAATCTCTCTATCATTTAGTTATATTTTCTCATTCTCTCTCTCAATTGATCGGATGTAAGGTTCATTGGGCAAATTTCTTTCATGATTTACTTTGATTCATATTCACGTTCATCAAAGATGGCTTTACTAAAAATGGTGATGGTGCTAAAGAACAATCGATAATGAAGAACATCAAAGATAGTTTGATTTTTTGAAGCAACAGATGTGATGGCGATGAAGAACAAGCAATAGTGGAAGAAAATTACCGATGGGTTTGATTTTTAGAAGGTACAATCAATAATGGTGATAGTGATAAAGAACAAGCAACAACTGAAGAACATTAAAGATGGGTTCGATTGAAAGGGGTTCGAATAATTCTTTTTGCCGCCATGGATGTTTCAAATTTTCTTTGATTTTTACATGTCATGAAGCTCAAGTTGTCTAATACATATATGAAACACATCTTGAATACTATGAAGAAAGGAAGATGACAAGTACCTATAGGAACAGTACATATACGTAGCTTATGTTAAATATATGTAAGTTACATATAACCATCTATGAAGATGATAACAGGATGTCAATGTTACGTATACGTAATAGTTCAGGATTGAAAATGAACTCGATAACAGAATGCCAATATTACGTACATGTAATATTAATTGGTCGGAACAAAGATGAAAGTGAACTTGGTTACCCAGTGTGAAGATGATGCATTAAGATGAAGAAGATGATGAAAAGGTTTAGCTCATTTTTATATGTAAGGGCCGGTTACTATACAAAGTGTTTTTTTCGTACGAAGCGTACGAAGTTTTGGGGTGGAATTATCAAGCAAGACTAATAATAATCACGCAAGAACAAAGTGATAATTACACAAGACAAATTACACTCGTGTGGATTTATCACGGAGAGATTAATTATCACGTAATAATACCTTCTTGCATAATAATTTCATATTTGCGTGATAATTTCATCTCTTCGTGATTAATTATTATCCTTGCGTTATAATTCCACACGTAACGTCCATTCTTACGTGATAACTTTTTACGCTTCACACGAAAAAAACACTTTGTACCATAACATTTCTCTTTATATGTATTTCTTGTTGTTTACATATATGAGAACACTATTTATATATACAAAATCACATGTTTACATGTTGTAAACCCAGGTTTTAATGTCTGAAACTTTAATTTGGTTGATTGTATTGTTTTTTATTCTTGTTTTTGGGTTTTACATCGTATACGTATATGTAGTAAATACCCGTTAGATATATTCATTTTTGGCTTCTTCTTCTCAATAATGTCACTTACATATATGTAACCAAGTTTACTTAAACATAAACATACATGTAAAAATGCTTACATATATGAAATCATGTATGTAGACATGTTTAGATATATGTAAGCATATATGTAACATGTTCAGATATACATGAACATATATGTAAACATGTTTACGTATACGTAAGCATGTACGTAGCTAATACAAATTTGCAGAAAAAACATTCGTTCTTCTAATATATTTTAGGTTTGTTTTTGAATGAATTAATTTGATTTAAGTTAAACTATTGTTATGTTGGTCTAAGAGAGAGAGAGAGAAAGAGATAGATATCAAGGGATTTTCGGATTCGGTTTCGGATATTTTTAAACACCCCTATATATATTATATATATATATATATATATATATATTATATATATATATATATAATATGTGTGTGTGTGTGTGTGTGTGTGTGTGTGTGTGTGTGTGTATGTGTGTGTGTGTGTGTGTTAATAGTTTATAATGTTTTCAAAAAGTTATATATCTTTACTTTCACATTTTAAGATTAAAAATATCTTTATTGTCTGTTACGAAAATGAGTTACGATGATCAATACAAATAGGTTTCAAGGTTTAAGATTAAAACGCCCTCACCATCACCTCTTAGGACAGAGGATGATATCTTGCTTGTCGCTTATCAATTTGGGGTGGTGTTCTTTTCCTTCCCACCATGTCATGTTACCTTCCTTCCTGTCTCTCCTTGTTGCTCCTTTATTTCTCTTATTTATTTTGACCCACTTACGTATGGTGATGTTGTGATCCATCCGACTCACCATCTCTCTCTGTAACTTCATACTCTCTGTTTTGACGGGTCTTCGTTGCTAAATTCACGCCTTCTACCTTACTAGCATTTTTTAGTTTTTAAGTAATTTCATACATTTTCTTTAAACTAATACATTTATTATCATTAAATATGAAATTTTTTCTTCCTACTAGAATTTAAATGCTTTTATATTTTCAATAAAGCAGTCAAATCCGAATACGATGATTTGTCTTTTTCAATAGCCATGTTCTCCTTCTCCTTCAAATCTCGAGCTTGTATTCTTATGTCTTCACCTTCTTCCCTACCGATGACCCTCATCGTCACACTCTCAATCACCTTTCGCTTCACACTTCACACGTCGAATCCCCACTCCACTCCACATCACCAATCAAAACTCCGATTTACAAAACATATGTCATTAGTTTCGCATTATAAAACTGCTTCCCGATGACAGGCCAAGCTACCATCACCACCCCACCGAAAACACCTTCCAACACTAAGTTCCACCCGTAGTGTGTCATAAACCCTGCCAACCGATTCATGATCAAGAATCAGCACTTGTGGCGCCCACCCTTTTATGATCAACCTTTTCCCTTTCGTGTTCATCCTCGCCTTGAATCCTTCTGGAATCAACATTTCATGATAGTTCTTGATAACCCAAACGAAGTTATATATGAACTTTTTATAGACAAACCATTTTTTGTTGCGTCATATTTTGCTACAAAATATTTATTTATACACTATATATACATATAGACATTTGCATACTTAATTTGTCTATAACTTTTTTTGCAGTTTCCATTGGTTGTTATTGATTATTTCACCTTCAATACGAAAAGGATATATTCTTGATTCTATAAAAGGAGAAAAGAATTTCAAATCCTACACTCTTACATCTTTACTCGATCATGTTCTTAGGCCTAAATTTGAATGAGAAATGGTTAATGTATGTTTCTAGTTAGTTATTAATATTTTTTCTTTGTTGATAAAGCTAAATTAACAATTGGTATTTAAATACAGTGTAAGCAACAACTAAATAATTAGGAATGCAGCTTTATTGTTATAAAACATATGTATGAGTTCGTCAAAGACATTCAACGTTAATTTCCAAAGAAAGTAAGTAATTTTATCCATTTGTATACTTTACATATTGCAATATATATATATATATATATATATATATATATATATATATATAAATCTTTTTTTTATTTATTTATTTTTAAACTTGAAATAAAAGAGGCTATATGTCAAAAAGGAAATTAGCAAGTTAATTTAACATTGATGCTTCAGTTTATGAGCAAAATATATATTAGGTAGACGTGTACACATTTTAAGGTATTATTGTATTGTAAATAGAAATTTTATATACTAACACTAAGTGTTTATAATACTATTGTTATTGTATTTGTTTTGAGAAATTGTTGTACAATTAAGTTGACGTTTTACAATACATATTAATTAATAGTTTTAACGGTATGGTTTTGAATTTATATAATGAGTTTGAATTTTTGTTCAGCCTGATACTCCTGTTCTTTTGCTTAATCGCATGTACAAGGTTTTAAGATTTTAAAAGAAAAGGCAATTTGTATAATCAAACACTAAGGTACGGATAACTTTTTCTTAACTATGTTTTCAATTTATAAGTTTTACAAGTTTATATTTTTCTTTTGTTTACACGTTTGAGTTGTACATGTTATTTCTGTGAGTATAGTTCATGAGTTTATGAGTTACATAATTTTTTTTAGTTTATGTGTCAATAGTATAAACACTGCAAGATACATGCTCAAGTTACATGCTCATGATTACAAGTTATATCTCAACAGCTCAAGTTACATGTTTAGTTACAAGTTTAGTTACAAGTTTACATGCATATAAGTTATGAGTCAATTGTTTATAAGCTTATATGTTTTGTGTTTCATATTTTATTGCTATTTTTGTTATACGCCTACTGAGTAAATGATAATTTGCTCAGACGAACTTTTATGTTTTTACGTACGTGAGGTTATCAAGATTGATGATCCGACATGAAAGAGAGTTCGATGAATAAAAATGCATTTAGTGAATGCAATAAGTTAAGTTATGAAATTATGTTAAATTATGTAAAGTTTAGGGTTTTATGGATTGATGTTTGTAATATGATTTTATACAAGTACACGTTAGCCCTAGCTGGGTTGGGGTGTCACATATATGTTGCATTATTAGATAAAAGACAGGATAAAAATACTAATATTAGATAAAAACGGTAAGGTTACTAGAGACGATAAATGTTATATACAAAGAAATGTTTAGAGATTTATAAGAAAATTTTATGTCTATCAATGTAATTGTATTTGTATTCGTATCGATCAAAATGATCATTGTTATTATTTATGAAAATGATATTGTTTGACCGGTTAGGTAACGATGATGGCGTTCCCTTTTAGGCTCTTACTACTTACTGACAGAGGAAACGGTGTTTCCAGTCATATCCGCTTTTCCTTTTACATGGCTAAACTTTAAAAACAAAAGTTTTATGTTCAATTTTAAAAAATAATTAATGAAAAATATATCTTGTAAGCCTAATTACAGATGGGGAGTTATATGATGCCTAATTAAACTAAGGACCCTTATCTCACCTTAATTGTCTCTGTCTCACCACCAGTTTCGACCGCCACCACCAAATAGGCAATACAAGTTGCGGTCTGTACTAGGGATGAGCGAAGGTAGGTTGAGGTGTTGCGGTGTTATGGTCTGGTGGTTGTTGGTCTAGGTTGTGGTGTTGGAGGTGATAAGTGGTGGTGGGGTGAGTTGCGTTGTTTGTTCAACAAATGGTTGTGGGTTATGTGCATTGGTGTTGGCTGGTGGTAATTGTGGTGGGTCGCCGATGTTGTGAGAAAGTTACAAGTGCAAGGGAAGAAGAACATGGTGGGTGAGTCTCATTTCATTTACCATATTAAATTTTAATTGAATAATATTTTTAATTAATTTCAACACACACATATTTAACTGAAAAAGATAACGGACATCCATCAATGGACCTTTTATTTTTGAACGACAAATGTATGAGTCTGCTTCGGAGTATAGTTGTCATCTTAATTGGGCTCACCTATTTGTTCTCTAGTCGGGTAGCACCACTAGCCTTCTCAGGATGAAACTCATAAATGGAAAGACCTTCTGTTTCAACCTTAAGCATTTAATCCAATAGACCTTTTATCTTACGTGTTTTCAGACGTTTGAAGTGACCTTGTTATTTTTCAAACTTTGGGTACCAAAAGTGAATCAGACCTAAGCATAGAAGTATTTCATGAAATTAACTCAGAAAAGAACTATAAACATCAAGGTTGGCAAAATTTCAAAAATGATAACGTATCACTTTTTAGTGGTCAATTTAAAAATAAGAACTATATAAAGATTGGCAAAAGTTTAATAATGATGATGTATCATGTTTTCTAAAATATATGTTTAAAGTTATATTTAGTGATTGAAATAAATAAATTTAAGATTTAAACACCCTCGTCATCATTTCTTAGGGTTGGGATGTCATACCTCTTGCATCTTAACATTGAAGGAGATGTGTTTTCACACCTACAGTCATGTCATGTTATGTTATGTCACCTTTCATCCCACTTCGATTAATTAGGCATGATGATGCATGTGACTCCACCATCTCTCGTTCACCAAACTCTCTTGTCTACCACTCCTCCATTGTTATATTCTCTTCCCATTCGAATTTAAATGCTTGAATGTTTTCTATAAAAACAGTCAAATCCGAATACGATGATCCACCTTTTCCAACCGCTGCGTTCGCTTTCTCTTTCAAATCTCGAGCTCGTATTCTCATGTCTTCACCTTCTTCCCGCCCATCACCCTTGCTAGCGCTCTCTTGATCGCCTCCCACTTAACACCTTCACATGTTGAATCCACACTCCACACCACATCACCAATCGAAACTCCGATTTTCAAAACATCCGTCACTAGTTTCGCATTATAAAATTGTTCCGCCATAACTGGCCAAGCCACCATCGCCACCCCGGCAGAAACACCTTCTAACACCGAGTTCCACCCGCAGTGTGTCACAAATCCGCCAACCGATTCATGATTAAGAATCAACACTTGTGGCGCCCACCCCTTTATTATCAACCCTTTCCCTTTCAAGTTCATCCTCGTCTCGAATCCTTCTGGAATCGACGTTTCTTGATAGTTCCTGATAACCCAAATGAAGTTCACATCACAGGCTTCTAGCGCCATAGCGATCTCGTGAAGTTGAGATATCGTAACATTCACTAGCGAGCCAAAACTTATGTAAATAACGGAACCCCCTGGCTTCGATTCTAACCATTTCAAACATTCGTGTTCATCGATCGCTGGTTTCTTCCCTCTTTCTAGCTTATCATCTACACTCTTGTTGCATAACAAAAAGGGTCCTATATGCCATGCTTTTCTCTTAATAACCTCACGATAATAGCGAACATACTCCGGCTCGAGCTCGTAAAAACTGTTAACAATAACTCCATAACTCTTTGCCTCTGCTTCTGATGCTTGTAGAACTACCTTCAAGAAGTCTTTGAATTCTTCTCCCTCAATTTGAGGCAACTGTTTCTTAGTTAACTTGATCTCATGAGGAAGATTAGGGACAACAAACGCCTCCGAATCAGACGAAACAGTTGGCCTGTATAGTCTCATCGCATCAGTGACACACAACGCGAAGAACCCTGTCCCATTGAACGCGATTCGGGGGATGTTAAATCGGGCTGCAGTTTCAATAGTCCATGGAAAGAACATGTCAGCAACAATGCAATTCACTTGGGATGTTTCAATGAATTGCTCAAATGGCTCTTTAAGCGTTAAAAGGGCTTCCAACAAGATGGATAGGGGCTTGATAGACAGAACTTTATTGGGGTTATTGATTTCCGGGGGTAAACCCGCTTCCCCTTCTTTAAATTCGACGATATGAAGAGCCATTTGGTGAGTGTAAGTGGCGGTTTTCTGGATTGATTTGGTTAGCCGATGAGCGGATGATGGGGTGGTGACAATGGTGGTTCGTACGCCGCGAGAGGCGAAGAGTACCGCCATGTCCGCCATCGGAATCATGTGACCATAAGCCATGAAAGGTAACAACACAACATGACATGTTGCCATAGTTTATGCTCAAGGAAGAAATGTTAAAAATGAAGCAGCTTTTGTAGAATTTTGAACCAAAAGAAGCACGCTTTTATTGACCAAATATTATTGGATGATCAATGGTGATGATCGGATGAAGGTGTCGGTGATCAACTTGTAGCTGATTGGTTGGAAAAAAGTGTGTATTATTGAACAATGATGGGTTTAGAATTTAGATAACGTACTTGTGGCTAGCATCCTATTTATTGATCCCTACATACTAGTTTATTAACAACTAAAATTATCAACTAACCCAAATACTAGGATCCGTAGCATCACCACTCCACCATTATAATATATTTTTAGAAAATTACATTTTTCTTTTTTGAAAAAACTACATAAAGGATTTTTATGGTTTGATCATATTACAAGTTTGGTTCTCATATTTTACAAATTACAAACTTAATTCAAACATTTGATACTTAGTTGCAAATTTAATCTCAACAGTTAGTGACTGTTAATTTTTAACAATGTTGGGTTAAACTTTCAATATAATAAAACCACAAGGGTTGTTTGTGCAACTTTCTCTACAATAAAAATAGATCAAAAAATCAAATTAAACTTTAACAAATCAAATCAAAAAACAAAAAATCAAATAACATTTTTCAAAATTAATAGTTAAATAAAACTTCAAAATAACTCTGAATAAAAGTTTAAAAAAATAAATTGAAAATAAAGATTAAGAAAATTAAATCAAACTTAAAAACTGAACTAAATTCACAAAGAAAAAAAAGTTAACAAAAATTTAGAAATGAAGAAATAAAAGTCTTATTTTATTTTAGTTCGTTTTTTAACTTTTTTAAAATTTTTGTTAACTTTTTTTTTTGTTTTTTTAACTTAAATTCACTTTTTAAGTTTGATCTGAATTTTTTCATCTTTATTTTGAATTTATTTTCATAACTTTTATTCAGTGTAATTTTTTACTTTTATTTAAATGTTTATTTTTTTTAAAAAGTTTTTTAATTTTTCAAACTTTTATTTGATTTTTAACTTGTTTTTTTAAATTGTAGAAAAAGTTTCACAAACGGTCCCTGTGATTTGATTATATTACAAGTTTATTTCACACACCATTAAAAACTGACGGACACTAACGATAGAGACTAAATTTGCAATCATCTAACAAATGTTTGGACTAATTTTATAATTTTGAAAACTTAGGGACCAAATTGCAATATGATCAAAACCTGGAGGATCATTTATGCAAACACTTGTATTTTTAATAAGTAACATACAGCCAACGAGCCCTAAATCAATTAGTTTGGGAGAAGACATCCCATGACTTTTCAAAGTGAAGGTCATGGGTTTGAGTCTCACTTGATGCAATATGTTTCAAGTGGGACAGAGATTTCTTCACAGTAGACCTTTGGGTGGTGGCTTTCTTTTGAAATGATGGACGGGCCAGATCACCAATGTTATCTGTGTTAGCGGGCGTAAGTTGTCTTTCATTAATGGGTTTACCCAGGTGACCGGCTTTAAAGTATTTATTGACCGTTAAAAATAAAGTAACATACATACATAATTAAATAGCAAGTGGACATAATGGTTCATTGGTAAAATCGATCCTTTCAGACGGCACTATTTTTAAAGTATTTTTTTCCTTTTTTTTAATTCGTATATTTTATTTTTCTCTTAAACTCTATAAAGCATATAATGTTTTCTTATATTCGAATATACCATTAAAAACTGTGTTTTTTTAGAGTTAATTACATAAATGTTCTTTGTGGTTTATGAAAAATACAGGTTTGAATACTAAGCATAAAAAGTAACAAGTATGAGTATTCGCTTTTAGTTTTGTAACAAGCTTGAGTATTAACACTAACAACCGTTAGATTTTCTGTTAAATTTAAAGGTATTTTAGTCTTTTCATATTGTAGAACTATTTATGTGGGACTATTTGTGAAACTTAATTAAAATAACATATTTATATATCACTCTTTATATATACACACACATATATTTACGTATATATTGAATTACACCATCTCTGGTGCTCTTATCGTCATCACCATTGACCTTCATCACCAAAACCCTTTCCCTTTCCCCCTGTAAAACTCTAATGTCCAACCGACCACCCACCACCCACTACCCACAACCAGCCGCCACCACCATCTCCAGCCATTAACCCCCATCATCATCATCGTCCGTCATCATCACCGGCCATCATCCCCAAATCCCCCTTTCCTTTCTAAATCTTAACCCTAATCTCTTAACCGACCACCCACTATAT
This sequence comes from Flaveria sonorensis, assembly GCA_025506505.1. Taxonomy (NCBI): domain Eukaryota; kingdom Viridiplantae; phylum Streptophyta; class Magnoliopsida; order Asterales; family Asteraceae; genus Flaveria; species Flaveria sonorensis. The sequence goes on along the minus strand of JACCIY010001103.1, from coordinate 58,241 downwards.
CCTTCCACCGATCCACCACAACTAGAAATAACCAACCATCGGCGTCTAAAACAATCCATTCTCTGACCCGCCTCTATAATTTATGAAAAGAAACACTAAGAACCTTAATTACAAAAACCCTAATTTCAATCGTGAAATCCCATCTATACATTAAGTCTCTGGCGACGGGACCAGGTGGTGGCAGCGATGCTGGGTCGAATCGTTTAATTTTTTAAGGAGATGCATGGTGGTAGTCGACGGCAGTGATGCATGGTGGGTAACGGCGACGGGGGTGGTGGTCTGATATTTTGAAAGATACGTGGGTGGAATGGGTGGGTAGGGGTTTTTTTTTTTTAAGTTACAGGTAATTACATAAATGGTTCTTGGCTAAAAAAGAGATATTAAATTACAAAAGTAGTCCCTCAAAAGGTATTTTAGTTATTTTATTTAAATTTAACAGAAAATTAACGTGAGTTAGTCTTAGTACACATTTCTGTTACAAATTTAAAACATAATACCCCAATTTGTTACAAAAACCCTTAATACTCAAAACTGTTATTTTTAATAAATCACATGCACCATTTATGTAGTTGACTCAATTTTTTACTCATGTTTTAACATAAATTTTCTTTAAAACAGAGTTGAGTTAAATATGATATATTTTTACTTCATTTATTTTTATGTTCTAATATAAATTTCTTTCGAACTCGAGCTGTTTTAAACATGATATGTTCTTAAACATTATTATTTTCTACGTTTTCATATAACTGTCTTTTAAAATTGAGTTAGATATAATATATTTTACTTAATTTAAAATCAATTTTTGAGTTCCTTATTGTTCAATTTCGCACCACAATCAGCACTGCCGACTCCACCGTCATAGTTTTCAAATTTACCCTATATAATTTCCAAACTTAACCCACATATTTCTAATGTTTCAATGAGACCCCCTGCAGTATATTAATACACTTTTAAACCATTAATGTTTTTCCTAATTTATTTTTTTTCAATAACTTTCATTTATTAACCTTTTTCAAGAAACCTAATTTATGATTGTGTTTAAGTTTTTTTCTTGGCGTCACATTAAAATTTTTTTAAAAAAAAAAAGAGTTACATTCAAAATTTGATTTTTTTGTATCGTAGATTTAATCGACTGGTGTTGGTACAATGAACTATGAAATTGATGCCGAACAAAGAATATCAATACCGTTATATAACTGACTTCTATCTATGTTAGATCTTCAAAAGTTAGTCGCCGCAACTTCATATGTTTCTTTTATGTAATGTAGTCACCACAACGCTCGTAATGAAGTATGTAAAAACGTCGTAACACACATGCTTAATTTATAGTTTATCCTATTTATTAACTAGTGTAAATTAGTTTATAAGAAAAACTTCAAGGGATTTATCTCAATCTCGTTGACTCGTATGAAATTGGAGCCAAGTTTGAGTTGATGATATCTTGCAAGTATAAAAGATGGAGAGGATTTTGGTATAAGTTAGTTTGGCTCTAGTAATTTGCTTAAATAAGTTAGATAACTTTGTTTTATATCATGGTCAGTTATTAGTTTTTTTTAAGATTAGTTTTTTTAAGAGTTGTGTGGCTTAATATTATTGTTAAGTTTTTGTATAAAAGTTACCAAAGGTGAGGATGACGTCAAGTCATCATGCCCAAGTTGCTTCCTTAGGATGACTTTAGTGGTAGCGCCGCACGATGTAGCGTGCTGAGGTGGTTTCACCATGACATTGCGGTGATGCTGAGGTGGAAGGGTGCGGTGAAAATAAGAAGGAAAATGAAAGGGATGCGGAGAAAATCAGCCACATGATCACTCTCTCTAGCTACAACAAAGAAGGAAATTAGAAGGGTGTGACGTTGGTTGCGTATGTGGCGTGCACAATGGTAATATTACCACCCAAGTGCGATGGTGTAATATTCCAAGTCTTAGGGTTAGATGAACTTGTATAGGCCAAAAAAGATTGTATAACACCATGAACCTTAACGTAATCATTAAAAACACGAAAAATATGAAACTTTTATTTCACATACTGTCAAATGAGTAAGTGACAAATAAAATGACTATATGAAATTTGAGGTCTTTGGATGAGTTTTAGTATCATAAAAGACTGTTTAAAGATAATAATATATTATATTTAAACCTACTCTATTTTTAGCGAAACTTAAGTCGACTCGTAAAAAACATAAGTTCATCCTAGCGACATATTTGAAATTTCATAAATAGGTATATTTTAAAAGTTATAAGAGAAAATTGATGTAAGCAAGTGAATTAATTATAATATTATAAGCTCTCAAACAAAGCAAAACGTAAGCTATTAAAAGTGAAAAACTTACCCAAAATACGTTATCATAATGTTCGTGAGCTCATAGTTTGTAACACAAGACTCGTCATAAATCATAAGTATATTACAACCCTAAACCCTTTGTACTAGAAAAGTATCATAATAAACCTTGGACTTGGACAACTCACTCGAGTTCTAAAAACATCCCCTAACCTATATCACCTATTGTTATGGGTTTAAGTGTGCCATATCAAACACGTTAATAATAATACAGTAATTTATAATATAACGATATATATTTATCTCAATGGAGGGTTTTCCCGTCACATAGGCCCATTGTGTGTGTGGGAGGAAGGGGGATTACTCAAATAGTATTATTCTCCAATCACGCTGCCATGGAATTAATAATTGTGCTAATCATTTTGGGGACAGTAGCAGTAACGTTGCACCAAAAATAAGTTTCAAACACCGCAGCCGATCCTCCACGTCGCACCGTTTGGCCGTTTCACGGCTTCCACCGCCAGGTGTCGCTATGTGATTTGAACCCCATTTTGAACCTGCTCTTCTTCCCCCACGCTAGAAACCCCACATGATGTAAGCACCCCCTTCACGTGGTGCGGCGCGGTGTGGCGCGACGCGATGCGGTGTGGTGTGGTGTGACAAAATGTGATTGGTGGGTATGTGGTGTGCTATGGTGTGTGTGATGTGGGCGCCCCACCACCCTTAGAAGTATTTATTGTGTGTTGAGGATTTATTATAGAGTGGTAGATGAGATCATTCTTAACTCCTTTTATGGGTCCGGCATAGCGTTAAAATAAAGGAGTTATCATGGTTAGATTGGTATAACTTTTCTCTTACTCCTAATATATTGTAATTTGGGTTCTAGTGTAACGTCTTGTGGCCTTTTAATTTTGGTTTTAATAGAAAAAATCGTTGTCAAAAAAATAGTTTTTACATAATTTGATGTTTTGTCTAAATATATAGTGCAAGACTGGTGGTTCTCATAATAGGCTATTATATAATCCAGTAATAATGTATATTTATGTGTGAACGTATGTCGTATACATGTATATGTATATACATATATTTTGTATTTTGTTACTTGTATGTGTGTATATTTGTTGTGGTTTTGAATTTGTGTGTTAGTTGGTAGTCTTTATTTATTGTTTGCAAGTAACTGTTTTTATTATGGGTTTTCTTGAATTTACATTGGTTGATTTGGATGGTGGTGTTGGTTACAAGTAAACAAGGTTTTAACCTGGTTGGGTACTTGGGTTTTTATAAATGTATGTATATTATATATATTAAGAACAGAGGTCTAAGACTTAGTGTAATTATTTTGTTTGTTATTTATGTAATTCTTTTGTATATCTATAACATATGTCGTGCATATGTGTATGTATATGTCAGAGTAGGTGAGTCTAGTATTTGTGATCTTATGTTTACGTATTGGTTAATATATTATATATGGGTATATATATATGTATACACATTTTCGTATCGTCATGTTTTCTATTGTTCTTAATATACATTAGTATATGTATAACCGTGGTATCCTAAGGCTAGCTCGTCACCTGATTTCAAGAATGTCGATTTATATAAACCACTAGACAAAATGGTTCCGATTTATTATGGTTGTCGGGTCAAGCCCAACTGTGATTCCTTGTCAAGCCCAATTGTAGTTGTTGGACCAAGCCCACTAGAGTTGGGCCTAATCTTGAGCTCATAAATCCAACAATTTATCTATATCGAGTGGACCATGTTGGATTCTAAAAAAAATCGGGATTGTCACAGGAAGGTCTCAGGCTCTTAGCCCCATGTCGGTGATGGGAGTTTAAACAACCCTTGGGAATTGCATGGCTCTGAAATTCCATTCGAATCATTAAAACTCCTTAATCTGAAGAGTTCCTTTGAATTGAATTATATGAATAAAGTTTTGGCATAATACATCTTTCACCTTTGTAGTAAGTTGAGCTTGAGACGGTATCATACCATGGCACCTAGACGAGCCGCAAACTTGCTATGGTTAGATTCAAATACGAGATTGAAAACAATGAGAAATAGGTTTACACTCGATTTTTAACCGGACTGGATATTGAATTTTTGTTATTTAGAACTTTTTTCCTTTTACAATCTCTTTGCCCATTCATTTACTAATATCATTCCCATATTTTAATTTTTCTAGACTTCTTGTTCAACTAAAACTAGGTACATCCCCGCACATTGCAACAATTTTCTGATGCTACAAAAAGTGTCTTTCAAACAAGTAAATCTCTATAGATACCACATTGATGCACTATTACTCGCATATGAAATAAAAATTAGGTTCAACAACATGTTCATAATTAAGTTATAGAGACCAAGAACTTCATTCCGGTTAAACACTACAACTTAATATGCACCTGTATATATCTTTATTTTCCTCCAAATACCTTCAAAAACCTTGCTTTGTGTCTTCATGGTTGATGTGGAACATGCAAAAGTAGAGCGGGTCCTGATTTGTTAGTATAAACAATTTCAAGAAGCGAAACACATCATTAAAATCAACTACCGTAAAAACTAAAGGAAACAAACCATCATCAGAATCAACTACTGTAAAAACTAAAGGAAACAAACAATCATCAACAAGAACAGTTGAAGCCCATATAAGGGTACCTAAGTATTTCCCTTTTAAGTGAGCTCTATCAACTTCGAAAAGCAGGTTTCAAGCATTCAAGAATCAACAATCGATGCACGATAAGATTAAAAAAAGCATTAAAACATTTATCTTGGCCGGTTGAGAACAAAGCTATGCTTCCTTGATTTTTTTTAAAACGTGTTCACAATATGTTGGTAACGTCTTCAAATGCACCATGTAACGCAGCCATACTTTGTTCTTTATGACGCCATGCTTACACATTAGAAACTGCAATAACGTGTTGATCACAAATGTCTTGTAAAATTCCTTTTGGTTTGTAGGAACTAGCGGCATACACCGTGCGTTGCGACGGCTATCTTTTAATACCGAAACATCGCAACACGACGGTATATTTGGAAACCACGAAACAAGATACGTCGTTATACAAATGAACGTTTAAAAATACGAAAGCAAACTTTAAAAACTACTTAACCAAAGAATAAAACTATATAAAAACATCACGTGCATAAATGTATCATTTAAAACTTTAGTAAGTTAAATATTATAATTAACTAAAATATTAAGAGAAAAATTTAGAGAAATAGAATAGAATAAAAGAAATGCTAGAAACATACTACGAAATTTCAAGAATACTCTAACCAATTAAAACATTACTTTTAATAAAAGCTATTGTAGCACTATAGTTGGTCTTTGATATAAGTAATAATTTGGTTCACTTTCTATTAATAAAATTAATAAAACATAATAACAAACTCTTGGCATTCATGTAGGAAATAAGTCATACTATTATACCATTTATAAATCTGAACAAAAATAAACGTAAAATACAAATCTATGCAAATTAAGTGATTCAAACCGTTGTCTTCAATGAGATCTTTAAACATGTCTTCTTGTACGATCCTTCGCTGCAAGAATGAACAAACAAATGGTTAAACGAATGTGCTTGGGATTCGTGTTCAACATGAGTCCCTTAAAATAGATTTCGTATCTCCATTTGGACGAACACTATCTCACAAGGTTCAACAGTTAGAGCAGTATGTATTGTTAGATATATTTTGCACCCAAGGTTGCACCAAGTAAAAATGGTGTTCTTGATGTATGAAAAATGGAAGAAAAGGAAGAATTACGATGATGAAATGATTAGAGAGTACTCCTCTTTGATTCTTTTTTATATGAATATGAGAGTTCTCTTTCTTCTAAGAAATGAATCAAAAGATTCATATAATACTCACATTAAAACTTTATATTTACTTTTCTTATCTAAACACAACGAAACAACGGCTTGTAGGAATATAAGAGTTTTCTTTCTTCTAAGAAATGAATCAAAAGATTCATATAATACTCACATTAAAGCTTCATATATACTTTTCTTATCTAAACACAACGAAACAAAGGCTTGTATTAGCATCAAACTTGCGTCCTCTTGGCCCTCTATTTTAACTTGCTTGACATGTTAGTAATAAAATATAATTCAAATAAACCTTTTCCGAAACCCTTGGGAGAATGGCTTTAGGAAGAAAAAGGCCTAATTTTTGTTGAAGGAATATAGGCTATTTTGGCTCTTGGAATAAGGGGAGAAAAGCTGAGTGTCAGTGAAATGCTTTGTGAGACCTTCCCCACTCAATGGAAATTTATTTAGGCAATATCTCACGACTATAAATAATAAGGTTAGAATGATTGTAATATATGAAAATTTAAATTTGAACTATTTAGGTGATGAAGAGAAATACATAGAGTGATCTTAAATTTTACACGACATGAACAACATGCACTTGTATCGTGTTGGGCATACATGTTAAACGAAAAAAGGACACTTGTTCAATCTCTAACATGTTGACCATACATAAGGAAATAAAATTAAAATCAGTTTGACCACAACTTAAATACAAAAATACCCATCAAGCTCAAATAATAAACATAAGCGTTACTTGTTCAAAACAAAATAAAATCCCATTATTACATAATACGGAGCATATAAAGCAATTTGTTTCCAAATTAGTTAGAGTACACAAAACCACAAACGTAAGACAAAGATTATAGAAACCACACATGTTTGTAAACTGGTTGAAGAACCATGTCATGGTATTTTTATGTACTTGTTAGTCTTACCGAAGCGAAAGACAGTATTCAAAATAAGTAAACTAGAATTTTCATCCAAATCATTTCCATTGGTGGTCATGGTCAATTTCAATCAATAATTAGTGTTTATAACATAATCTTTCATAATGTTCCCCTCTATGTTATACTTGGTCAATTTCTTCATGAACATTAACACAACAAACACCTCTAAGTTAGGTTGTAAAGTTTTAACTATTCTAACGTGTTTATAGCGTCCCTATTGGTGATTCTTAGATGTAGATGTCATATGCAAGCTCAATCGATTTATAAATTAGATCCAAGCACTTGGAGTTCAATAAATAAATGAGTCTCAATCACTTGGAGTTCAAGAAATGAATAAATAATTAAGATACTTACCAAAAGATTATTATCTTGCCAATTTTCAATTTCCCTCTTGCTTTTCTTTTTGGCCGCACTTCACTTGCACACACAAATTGTTGGTCCCAATACTTATTCGAAGGACGTCCTCATAAAAGTGAGTAGATTCAAAGGATTTCTAATATAGTAGATTCAAATGAGACATATTAATAACACACCGTGAATAAACAAACATATGGTATCAAATCAATTTGTGGATGAAATTAGGAAGATTGATCATGACATCAACAATAATCACACGAAATATATCACGGAACTAAGACGGTTTTAACTTACAAACTTTTTTCCTTACATAATCTCTATAAAGGAGATTTTCTATTTATAAAGTGAATATCCTAAAGTTTAGCAATAAAATGTATATCTTTAGATTTAGTTGAGTAATAATCGGGCAAGACATTTGTAGATATAATCCAATGGTTATGATGTATCCAGAACTTATTTGTTATAATGTCGACATATCGTGTTTCAAAATCTTCAAATGTTAACAAATCTTCTTCCGCTGACTTGTAATCTTTATATTGATTCGAATACAATAATGAAGATTCTATAATTTATTTGTTAAAGTGATTGTATATACAATCGTCAGTTTTTGAGATTCAATTTAAAGTAACTAATAAACAGTACTTGATTCTAATACTCACATACCAAATAATCAATAGCAACATTAAGTTGACGCTAACCCTTTCTAGACCATGTTTGCCTAAGCTCAAATCAATAGAATTTTTTCCCAGGCTATCTTAAACAGCTCACGAGCTACTCAATTTATTTACATCGTAACACTTGTCTTGTTTTAAAATAAGGTCATTAACTAAGAAACTTAATATTCTAGTCCTCATACTTCCACAATTGCACAAAACCACCCCTCGCCTCCTGCACACGTTATATACCCTCAATATCACTCTCATCTTCACTCTCTCTCATCTTCCTTGTTTTCTCCTCCTCCTCTGCCGCCGTACCCTAGCGGCGATATCGCCGTCCTCCGGTCGGATCTCCGGCCAATCTATCCCTATCTATCATCCTCCCCTCTCCTCTATCCATTTCAAAAAACAAAAAACAATCATCCACAACAAAAAATCGAAAAAAATCTAGGGTTTCTGCTGTTTGCTTTACCGTGAGTTGAATTTCTATCTAGTTTCCCTTTAATCTATCGATTGCGATTTGAGTCTATCAGTAATAAGGGGAGAGGGAGGTTACAAAAGCCAAAAAAAAGTGAAAAATCCAGAAAAGAGAAATTTTTGCTAGGGTTTTGAGATGGCGGCGCAGGTTGTTCAGCCTCAGTCGGTGAACGGTGGTGGTGGTGGTGGTGGTCAGCAGTTTGTGCCGACGTCATTGTACGTCGGAGATTTGGAGGTCAGCGTGACCGATGCGCAGCTGTTTGACATGTTTAACCAGTTAGGGCAGGTGGTTTCGGTTCGAGTCTGTAGGGATCTGGCTACCAAACGGTCTCTTGGTTATGGTTATGTTAACTATGTCAACGCTCAAGATGGTTAGTTCGGTTATCGCTTTCTCTTTGTTGTTTATACTGTGATAGTGTAATGTGTTTGTTTTTTAATCTGATGCTGCTTGACTTTGTGGTAGTTAGTAGTTGAATATGTAAATAAGTTGTCTTTTGATTGTGTTGAATATAGAGTATAGACTTTTCGCAGTGGGGTAGGGATGGTGGTAGCAATTAGAACTATGTATTGGCTTAAAGGGGGCATTGCTTGAGATTTGATGTCTTGTATTGGAAATCTGAGCTCTGGGTAGTTACTAGTTATTGAAGGGATGAATCTTGCAACGAGTTAGATACGGGGTCTCTATTAGTTGTTTGTAAAGGAAAACAAGGGTCATCCGTTGTTTGTGAGTACGTGTGATGTATTAAGCTATTCCAATAGTTTTGTGTTACTAGATCTTTTTAGTAATTCGGTATTGAATGTTTGCTTGCATCAAGTTGGTTGAACGACCGCATTTTCTTATCCAGCGTGGCATGTTCTTTTTAAACTTTTAGTTACTAATTGTTAAGATTTTTTAGAAGTGTTTCATGTTCTTCAATTATTTACTTAAGGGCATTGCTTATAACAAATACGTGTCTTAAATAGCCTGATATTTTGAATTATAAATCCCGTTTTATTGTTAAATTGAAAGGTGTTTTACTCTTTTTGTTATGCTAATTGCAGCTGCAAGAGCTATTGAGGTTCTTAACTTTACACCTCTGAATGGGAAGTCAATTAGGATTATGTATTCTCATCGTGATCCTAGTGTCCGCAAAAGCGGTTCAGGGAATATATTTATTAAGGTATCTAAACATTAATGTTCATCGTAGTATGCAGTAATTGTCTTCATTACGAATCAGCCTTACCCTTTTTTTTCCTTTGATGATGCAGAATCTGGACAAAGCAATTGACCAAAAAGCACTACATGATACCTTTTCTGCATTTGGGAACATTCTCTCTTGCAAGATAGCTACAGATTCGACTGGTCAGTCCAAAGGCTATGGGTTTGTGCAGTATGAAAGTGAGGAATCTGCACAACAAGCTATTGAGAAACTCAATGGCATGCTTCTGAATGACAAACAAGTATATGTTGGTCCCTTCTTACGCAAGCAAGAAAGAGAGTTGACTGCTGACAAGACAAAATTTACTAATGTCTTTGTTAAAAATCTATCTGAAACAACAACTGATGATGATTTAACCAAGGTGTTTAGTGAATATGGAACAATCACTAGTGCTGTTGTAATGAGGGATGCAGTTGGCAACTCGAAATGTTTTGGATTTGTTAACTTTGAGAATGCTGATGATGCTGCCAAAGCTGTAGATGGTCTTAATGGAAAGAAGTTTGATGAAAAAGAATGGTATGTTGGTAAAGCTCAAAAAAAGAATGAAAGGGAACAGGAGCTAAAACAAAAATTTGAGCAAACTATGAAAGAGGCAGTGGACAAATCGCAGGGGCTAAACCTGTATATCAAAAATTTAGATGACTCTGTTTCTGATGAAAAACTCAAGGAATTGTTTGCGCCTTTTGGTACTATAACTTCTTGCAAGGTTTGTTTATAAAACCACCCGAGACTTGTACATAAAGTAAGCTCATGAACTGTGAATTTTATTTATCTTTATTTCCTATGAACAGGTCATGCGGGATCCCAATGGAGCTAGCAAAGGATCAGGGTTTGTTGCCTTTTTGACTTCTGAGGAAGCTTCTAGAGCAGTAAGCTGGCATATTCTTGTTACTATGACCACATTTGATTTAGTTTTTCATGGGTAAATGGTTAACTTGATTTTTGTTTTAATAGCTTTCGGAGATGAATGGCAAGATGGTTGTTAGCAAGCCGCTTTATGTTGCACTTGCACAACGCAAAGAGGATAGAAGGGCGCGATTGCAGGTTTGCTGATAATTATGTTCTTATTTTTGCTTAATGAGGAGTTTTACAGGGGCACAGCAGTATTTATGTTATTACCAGATGCAGGTAAACAAAAATAATGATCTTTATTTAATATCCATGCAGGCACAGTTTTCACAAATGCGTCCCCTTGCAATGGCACCTGCTGGAGCTCCTCGCATGCCAATGTTTCCTCCTGGTGGTCTAGGTCAACAAATGTTTTATGGTCAAGCTCAACCTACCTTCATTCCTCCCCAGGTAATCTCAATTCCATCATTTTATATAACACTTGAAAATAAGATTGTTAAAATTACTTTGGATTTATACACGAGGTTTCTTATTTCTTTATATTCTTTTGGTGATACCCGGGTAGCCTGGTTTTGGGTACCAGCAGCAACTTGTTCCAGGTATGAGGCCAGGTGGGGGCCCAATGCCAAACTTTTACATGCCAATAGTTCCGCCAGGTCAGCAGGGGCAGCGTCCAGGTGGAAGGCGTGTTGGTGTTTCCGGGCCACAGAATCAGCAACAGCCAGTTCCTCTTATGCAGCAGCAGGTTTGTGGTACTCATCCCTTGCTATGTTTTATTAAAAGATTAAAATGAATAAACCCTAAAATAGTCATCTTTTGGGAATAACAGATGCTCTCACGTGGACGGATGTATCGCTACCCACCTGGTCGTAACATTGGTGACATGGGTTCTGTTCCATATGATGTTGGGAATCCAATGCAGATGCGTGATGCTGGCGTCATCTCTTCTCAGCCAATTCCAATCGGTGCCTTAGCTTCTGCGCTCGCAAATGCATCTCCATCAGAGCAACGAACTGTAAGTCCTTTTCATCTTAGTTCCCTGAAATTGAAACAATATTGATGCTATTATGTTTTGGATGTATGCCTGATGTGGAAATATTGTAGATGTTGGGTGAGAACCTGTATCCTCTAGTGGAACAGCTGGAAGCTGAGTCGGCAGCAAAGGTAACTGGAATGCTATTGGAGATGGATCAGACAGAGGTTCTTCACTTGCTGGAATCACCAGAAGCATTAAAGGCGAAGGTTGCGGAGGCAATGGAGGTCCTGAAGAGTGTGTCTCAGCATCAGGGTAGCCCTGCTGATCAGCTTGCTGCACTGTCCTTGAACGATAGCATTGTTTCCTAGATCCTGAACCAATCGAGGTGCGTGCTTTAGTCGGATATTTCTACCTAGACTATGCTGGTTTTGTTTAATCTGGATTATGTGATTTGAAGATTTGGGAACTTTCTTTTAAAGTTATGCTGTGTTTGAGACCGTTGTCTATCGCGTGTTCTACTTTTTACTGTTTTCTTGCATGTTTCATTTGTGTTGGATATTTCATTGTCTGGAATCATTTTTGGTATCTTGATTAGTGTTAAGACACAAAATCGAACTTAAGGGGTAACAAGATGCATATGACTCAACTTCCGACAATACACAATAGGCTCCTTTGAATTATCATGGTTGAAGAACTATTATGGTTGAAACTTGCTAAACTTTTTATGTAATAATCTTCAAGTGTGGTAATTAAACTGTGTTGGTAAGATTCAAGAATAGTAGAATAGTAATTAGAGAAAAAAAAAATTAATTCATTTCTTTCCAATTCCTTCCTATCTAACACAATTTTAACACTATCAAACTATTTATATTTCAATGGTTGATATACTAATAATATAGACAGGTCAATGCTTAATTGTTCATCTTTAATGCTTTCAACCTTTGACCCTATCTACTTAAAGTGGGATCGAGTTTTACTATTTTAAGTCTCAACTGAGTTAAATTGACCACCAAATTAGTGAAGATAACGGATAAGTAAAAAGGGGTCAAATTGACGATTTTGATCGCTTTTCTCAAATTACAAATTTCCTTTTAAATAAAATATATATGGGGGAGGGCATTGAAGCAATCAATGAATTTATTATTTTGTGACTTTGAGGTTATAAGTTTAAGTTGTGAAAAACAATCTACTGCATAAAATATAAGCTAAGGTTGTTCATAGAGGAGGACAACAAAAGTGGTTTAGGTCTTCAAACCGATTTGTAACCCGACCTCATACAGGCAAAGAAACTAGTTTGGCCCTAACTGGTTTTAAACTGACCCCAAACCACTGGTTACTTCAGCGGTTCGCAACTTTGCTCCACTAAACCTGTTTCAAACCAACAGTTTCTGAACCTATTAAAAAAACTGGCCGTTTCATATGGTGATATTATTGTGTTTTGATTGTTGCACTTAGTTTTTGATCTTTTTTGTGATTTTTTTACCATTTACTTCTCTTAAGTTTGTATAAATATGTGGTTGGTGTTCTAATTAAATTATAACAATTTAAAACGTTTTCTACTATTTAAAATCTTAAAAATGCTCAACTTTTGCTACATGTGGAAAAAACTTTTAAATGGTTTTATTAAAGTGTTAAATCTTTTGTTGGTCGTGATGCATCTTCAAAACACCGTGGTGATTCGAGTCATTTCTAGGAAGAGGAACCAAAAAATTTGATGCAACTTCAAGTTGTGTGAGATGATGGGCGGTCCGTACAAGTCTTGTTGCAAGTTTTGTGTTAACTTATTTGCAAAGATGCAAACGCAATGAAAATTAGTTATTTTGTTTGTTTAACTTCAAGTTATATGGTTTGGACCTATACCGGTTGGGAACCTACTCAAACCGTTTCGTGTGGGGTTCGATTCCTGAGTTTTAAACCCGGTTTGACTACCTTTGATCAAACTGGTTTGGTTTCCAACTCGAACCGGTTCTTTTAATAAATCTGGTTTGTACACTTCTAGCAAAGCGATTCGGGCTCAACACAAAATGGTGATCTAAGTAGACATTGGGTGTTCCATTTTTTCCAATACATTATTCATGATAGTGTTTTAAAAGTATTCAACTAATGATTTGTTGTCTCAAATGCCAGTGGTGATTGATGTCACATCAACATTTTCAAGCATTCACAAATATTAGAATTTTATATATGAAATCTATAAACAATTTGATAAAGAAATATAAAAAGGGATAGTCACTGGATGTATTTTATTAACAATTTTTTCTCAAAAAGTGTAAATATCCATAAGAGCCAAAGATAAAATGCCACATATGTCTTTGGTAGCTAAGGTGGCACGATTGTAGCTTTCAAACCAATCATAATTTCTCACCTACACCCTTAGCAGCTAAGCATGTAACCTTCAACCAATCATTAGAAATTACAAGACAGTTGGAAATATGAACATAATATCTTATAATAACACACAAAAATATGTGAGTACAACTTTTGCTTAGGTTGATTTTTATTATTTTCTAGAACGACTTCTAGTCTATTTCTATAGTTCTATTTTACTATTTGTTATTTGTATGATTCGAACCATTGATCTCTAGCATAGATTAGAGACTGCATTAGTCTTCCAATTGTCCTTTTGAGTATTTATGTTCTGAGAACAGGTAAGTTAGTAGGCATTTATGACTCAAAGTTGTTAACATGGGTTGGTTTGTCAATATTAATGATGTAACATTTCGAAAAACTGATGTGATGTTTTACATTATTATATTGGACATAAATAAAGAGGTGAACTATTAAGGAAATTAAACGTAAGATTTATAAATAAAGAGTTTGCATCGATTTGTGCTTTTAGTGAGCGAGTCTTAAGTAACGCTTGAGCTTTTTGTACACCTAGTGAAAATAGAGACATAAAAATTGCAGAGTGGTCTTGAGCTTTATAGGGCTCTAAAGGGCTAGAACCAAAATCATAATTTTGGAGGAATTAGAAGAAAAGGCGCTCAATTAACACTAAAAATAAGCGATTCAGAAATTCTTAGCAGAAACTAGATTACATACAAAGTATAATTAATATGTTTGAGTTTATCACTTCTAATAGTTTAGAAATACTACAGATGATGTTCGTAAATTTGTAGATACATTCAAATATTCAAGTCAGAAATCTAATAAATGTATGTAGATGAGAACACTCGATTTCACTTGAATCAAGAACCACCCAAAGTGAAATTTTATTATTTTGGAAGTTTTCTAAACCAACCCTCGGCATGGGTCGACATTTATATCAAAATTCCTACTATCAACTTTTGACTTTAGTTTATAGATACCATCCTGTTCAGATCTTACTGTTATTACTTATGAGTAGAATGTAACCGGTTACATTTATGTTTTTTCCTCCTATCAACTTCCTCCACCAACTCCCACTATCATGACTAACATAACATCCACCAGCCCCTATGTTGATGAAGCAATACTTGCTAAAAGATCTAGTGATTAGAAGAAGGTGTAATCATTAAAATGATGGTGTTATTAAAATACAAATCGAAAGAATCTTTTACGAGCTTGTTCCGCATAAACATCTGATCCAGTACTTTTCAAGTTTAGCACGAGGTTAGTAATCAAACCGTATGAAATACAAACAAGAGGCAATCGGCTAATTTCAAGCCGGATTATCACATCACGACCTCCCTTATGCTATATCTATTACTATACTTTACATGTAAAAAAATGGTTTTTGGAGCGCGGGTCTCAGTAAGATTTTACTAGGTATACTTGTTTGCTTGTTTGATCTTAGTTCAATCTAAACTGATACGCCAATGTTGTCCACGACTCTGTAACTGGGACTCGATTTTCTGAACTTACCCCTGCAATAACCGAGTAGAAAAAAATACCGGGAACAACAATAGGAAAGAGTTCATGGTTTGAAACAGAAAAAGAGGTATGAGGTCCGTCCCACATCGGCTGGTTAGAGAAAGTATAGGAATGAAAACAACTGTTTAAAGCAAGCTGATAAAAATTGAGAAGTTATGCAGCCACGCAGTGAGCACAAAGCGAACTATTCTTTCGCCTTTTACTAAAGAATACCGTGTGCTCGTTGCTTTAAGTGGCATACGCCTATTTTTGGAGAGACCCTTCTTCTACAGAAGGTCTCCAACCAATGTATGAAGTTCAAGCCATGTGTTAAACAATGGTCGCAAGCCCAAGCGAAATGGTCACTACAATTATCATATACAGGTGATATGAGATAATTGTGTACTAAAATAATATTGTGCGGCAAGGTGAAAGTTTTGTCAAGTCTTACTCCCAATCAGAAGATTCATTACCATAGGCTTCTGTTCTTTACCAAAATCAAATGGGTTGAACGAGTTAAACGGGTCAAAAGTAGTCTAACAATATAAATGCCTATAATGTCCTATATCATTTTATTTTAAAAGAATTTATATCGTTATTAGTTTCAAAGATGGAGAAAAAAACGTTAGCACGTTGGACAAACTCCCATTTTGACCCGTTCCACTTGACCCGCTTGATTTGCCACATCTAGTAAACCCAAAGACTATAAATGCCATACAGAAAGTACACTAATGAGCTGTAGAAAGAACCGCGATAGGTGACATGCTTTCATTGATATCCCAACTACCAATGACCACCGTTATCTCCACCGTCATACTTGTTCAAGAATCTAGTGATCAGATGATGGTGTCAGCAATAAAATGATGTTTAGGAATGATACCGACAATAACCGTGTAGAAAAAGATTATAGGAACAACAATAGGAGAGAGTCCATGATTTGAAAAAGGTAAAGTGGTCTGGAGTCCGTCCCACATTGGTTGGTTAGAAAAAAGTATAAGAATGAAAACCACTTCTTAAAGCAAGCATATGGAAATTGAAAAGTCACGCAGCCACGCAGTAAGCACAAAGCGAACTATTCTTTCGCCTTTTACTAAAGAATACCGTGTGCTTGTTGCTTTAAGTGGCATACGCCTATTTTTGGAGAGTCCCTTCTTCTATAGAAGGGCTCCAACCAATATATAAAGTTAAATCTTGTTTTTGCTACACAGCTGGTTTACAAATTTTACATGATGGCCACTATTTTATTTACGTGTATATAAAGTTAAATGATGATTAACAAACATTCAGGAATCTAATTTGCAACATTTATTGCAGAAAACTGATCTCATCAAATTGTATAATCGAGTACGATACAAACGTTAAATCTGTACTGTAAATTCTATGTAGGCACACAAGTTTAACCAACCAATTCGGTTGAAGCACTTTAAGTATGGACACACCCTATAGTTTTAGTACGTGTTCCAGGGTGAGTTATAATAGCGAGTAGGCAGCGTATTTTGGGTTATTCTGACGAGGCAAAGATTGGGCATCCATAGTTTTGTAGTTTTTGTTGAGCTCTGATTTATATGTATTTCCTAAGTTGTAAAATTGTTTAAGTACCACAAGTCTTTAAGTTAAGCATTGTAAGTCTTCTGCTGTGATTGACATGTAAATCCAACATAAGTCGCAGACGAGGCTTCTGGTGTGACAAATTGCAAACCACAATACGATCTGTCTCATATACATCTAACATAGTATAATTTTAGTGACACTCATCACTAGCATTTCATTCTTTCATATAGCACATGCAAGTTTTTGTGCCACTATACTACATGGATATTCCTAATGCTAATATTTTACATCTTTAGAATTTTGTGGAAATTTGGCTGCTAATGCGGCTTCTTTCATTTCAAGTAGTGCATCTTCAAAATATTTTGCTAATATTTCTGGGTGAGGAATGATGTCTTTAGCAGCAAGAATTTGCATATCAGCTTTTCCTGCATAACTCACCATATGCATTGTAATTGCCTGCATAATTAAACAACACACATCATCATTCATAATTTTTCCTTAATCTTTATAATAAAGAAATTTATGATATCAATAACTCTAAATATCTAATTAAATAAACTTTGGACGACTTTCAACTATTTGAGATAAAAACAAAACCAAATCAACCAATTTATAAGTAAACAGGTCAAAATTGTCATTTTTGCCGTAGGCAGATAAAGTTTATAAATCCTTACATGTGCTAAGCTAGAACTCGTCGCTCTGATGTAGGTAACCGGGACTCCTGCAATCATGAACTCTTCTTTCGGGCCAACGAGATTAGAAATTGTGAAACTAGTGTTACAAACTATCCTGTAATTAAGCAAGCTAGCAAACTGCAAAACAGAAAGCCGTTAGCCTAGAATGTCGTGCATATATCATAAGCTACCAAATTGTCTAGGAACGAAAACTCGCCTTTGCTCCAAAGCATTTCATAACAAAGTAGCCGATTTTGTAGGAAAGAAAAGCCTCTAAAGAAAGCTTCTTATTATCAATCATAACTTTGGCTCTCTTTAAATACTGAAGAGGATCAGAATCACTTGTATGGTAGTAAATTGGCAAAAGCATCATACCAAACTTGTTTCCCCACCTTGATCCTGAATTTTTCTTCATTAGTTCTTTGATTTCCTGATCAAATTATCATTTATCTTAGATCTCGTTTGTGTCTCTTACCGTATAATAATAACACTACTAGAAAATAGGCTTTTCTGCAATGAAAAAACACATGCGGATTTGTCAAATTCCACAAAAAATCTTTCTTTAACTAAATGTTCATTGTTCCGTCAATAATCACCAACATATTTCGACGGATAGAAAAAACTCTTAGAAAATACAAAACTAAATATTGTAAGGGTCGTCGTTGATCCATCAGTAATCACCTACAGATTAGCGACATATATAAATGATTGGATTGCGGATAAGATTTCGTCCCAGACTTTTCAGTTTAATCCTCAGAGATAGTCGTGACTCGTGTCACTAATCTGTTGGTGTAGTGCCATATCAACTGACCATGATAGGTGTCGGTAATTATCCGTTGGTGACCCCTCGGTAAATGTATCTGTTGATGAGGTCTTTATACATGTTCTTTTCTCTATGGAACTTCACCGAACGGATAAATGACGGATCCTACCTTTACCGAGGCGGTTAGTTCCGCTGCTAAAGGTCCATTTATTTGGAGTTTCGATTTCGGTGAGATTGGATTAATGAAGAATAGGGAGTAATTAACCTGTAGTCCTGATGATTTTCTGAGATTAACCATGGCTGCACCAGTGATTTGAAGGCCTTCTTGAAGAGCTGCAACAGATAGTAAACTTAAATCATGTTAGCAAATATAAATATTAGAATAATTACAACGACTTATAAAAATGGAGAGTTTATTTACGTTTTGTTGAGTGATTTTCCAAATATCTTGATATCCCAGATGATATTACACCAAAAAGGACGTCATTGATTGTCTGCAAATTTGGAAAATAATCAGTATGGTAATGGAAATAGAGATTAACTATGTCTTTAATATATGAGAAACTCACACGCATCTAATCCTATTTTAAATCTACATCGGGACTCAAACCCTCAACCTCGTGAGAAGGAACATCACTATATACACGCCAGAATATAATTGTGCTACAAGCCCTTTGGTTTTTATTTCTTTATCAAAGTGATTACTGATGCTGTAAAAAGTGTGTTTAGTATTATCAAAATTACATAGACGATGACTGAAATTTGTACCATACGAAATGTGAAGGAATGACTTTATTAGTTAGGGTTTATCGTAATTATCATAGTTGATTATTAATACATGATATCTTATAGGTTTTTAACTATATGTAAAAATAAAATGCGAATAGTTACACTTACAGGTGTACTATATTAAAATACGAACCACTTGGGTCGTTTGGACCAGTTGGATTTCAGGCCTAGCAAAGATCTATACCACTTGGATCGTG
Source organism: Flaveria sonorensis (assembly GCA_025506505.1). NCBI lineage: Eukaryota > Viridiplantae > Streptophyta > Magnoliopsida > Asterales > Asteraceae > Flaveria > Flaveria sonorensis. The sequence continues at coordinate 38,886 of JACCIY010001103.1, read as the reverse complement.
TGTATAGTATTCGTGTGTGAGAGATTATCAAAAGAGGAGTGGTATTGGATGTTACCAAATTATGGCATGGTGGTCAAAGTCATTTGTGTTATGAATTATAGTAATGGTCAAAACAAAATGAAAAAAAGTTTCATAAAATTGAAGGGATACGACAACATGGGAAATTAAATGTGTAAAAAGGGGAAAGAGATCATAAATGGCATTTTGATTGTATAATGAGGGACCATGGAGTTGTTTAGGAAAGCATAGAATACCATCATGTATGTGGGGATATAAGTTTTCTAAAGTTGCATTCTTCTCCTATTGTATAACATGTACAATTTAATATGTAAGAGTTCCATTAATATTTTTTATTTTGAGATGATAGTAACATGTACTCACTTGTTTAGATGCACACATTCCATCTTCACACCTTTTGCACACATCAAAATGTGTATTATGTTAATTTCTTATGTCAAATTTGGGAAGACACTTTTGAAAAGTGCATTTTATGCCTAATGAAGTTTTCTAATCTAAAACTTAGCAAACTCTTATATGAACCAACTGAATAGAAGCAAAATGCTAGAAATTCATGTAACTTTTGATTCATTTGGACTAAAAGATGTGAAAAAAATCATCTTAACACAATCTTGATACTAAAAGTGCATTCATGTAACTTTAAATGTAAAACATGTGAATGATAGATTTTATTAATTCACACGTTTATTTACCTCTTTAATTTATATTTTTGTTACATCGGTTTTTGAATTTCAAGAACGGACACTAAATGCTACATTAGATCTATCTTATTTTAAGAATTACGTTTCAGAATACATTATTTTACCTCAAAGCTTAACTTTTATGTTTTCATTCCAGTGAAGTTTGCTGTTAGTTTCTTTGGTCAGGATTGAAATGTGTAACATAGCAACATACATACAGACAGAAAGTAGCTTAGGACACAACAGTTAATATTAGATTAACAAATTCTTAAAATAAAACTTGTGACATGAAATTGAAATAAAAATGATATGATAGTATGGTATTAATTACGAATTTTATTATGTTCATCTACCTATCAAATCAATAATTGATGATCATATATCTATTGTTTTCAACAGGCGTCTATAAATATGTTTATATGCAATTATGTTATCGTATGACATTTATATCATCGGTGAAGGACAAATTTGTAATAGTCTTCTATAGTTAGTAACTTGGTAGGTTGGTCCACATTGAATAAGACGGACGAAGACCATTGACGAGTTAAAGGAGTGAGAAAATACGACAAGTTTTGCTTTTAGGGCTGCAAACGAACTGAACGAACACGAACAAGGCCTTGTTCGTGTTCGTTCGTTAAGAAATATACTTGTTCATGAACTGTTCACGAACACTTACCGAACGAGATTCTTTGTTTGTGTTCGTTCATTAAGAAAATGAACATGTTCATGATCTGTTCATGAACACTTACCGAACGCAAATGAACACAATCATAAGCAAACGAATACAAACAAGTGTTCATGAACATGACGAACAAAAAAAGCTCATGAACACAAACGAATACAAATGATTATAGATTTATTTTAAAATAAAATTTACATTTATATTACAAACATTACACAAAATCAATCAAAAATAACAAGTACTTAACATAAATATAAAGAAATACTTGATATAATAGTCATAAAATAACTGACATAAAAATTAAAAATATAAACGAACACATTAACGAACATAAATGAACACATTGTCGAACGTTCACGAACGAACATTAACGAACACATTATCGAACGTTCACGAACATAAATGAACGAACACGACTCGTGTTCATGTTCGTTCGTTTAACTAAACGAACGAAATTTTCTTGTTCGTGTTCGTTCATTTACTAAATGAACGAACATAAACGAACTTCCCGCCGAACGGTTCAATAACTGTTTGCTGAACGTTCAGTTCGTTTGCAGCCCTATTTGCTTTTGTTAACATTTAAATAATACTTCATCTAACAAAATTTAAAGAAAAAAAGATTAGTAATAAGTAATTGGTTTAACAAAGTTAAAAGTATGTGAAGTGTATTTAAATACTTAGAATATTTAGATTCATGTAAAAATCTATAGTTAAAATTAATATATCGACTATTTTTATAGTCATATATAAAAAAAAGGTATAAGTCAATCAATTAGGTCGTTAAACGGATTAATACAAACCTAAATATTTTATATGAACTCGAACACGACAGAAATTTAAAATCGTATGAAATACATGAACACAGATATGGGTATTGTATTCAACTTTAACATGAATATAAACTATTTATCCTAAGAAAAATTTCTTTTATCTTTTTCATTAAAATCTCAATCTTATAACAAAAATAAAATTGTATATAGAACAATACGTTTAACCTATAAAATATGATATTTGTTAATTTCTTCTTTACCTTTTAGGTTCTAGTATTAATTTTGGCTTAAAATAAACAGTGTCACATGAACATATTTACGATAAGAAATTAACAATCCAAATTCGAACCAGACACATTTAGCAATACATGTTCAAGGGTTTGATCCTAAATTAACCCGGACACATAAATTAAAATAAAACTAAACATGCAACTTTCTTGGTTAGATTAGTGTAAATCTGTCAGAAATTCATACACTAAAGTTAATCTTATTAAGCTAACTCACTTTAAAAGTATTATCTTGATAACTAAAATGTGTTAATGTCTTAAAAGGACAATCAGGATGATATTATACATTATCTCTGTAATATAGGTTAAATGTTTAAATCTTTAAATATCAGTTAGCAGAATAGACTAGGAGCTTTATAAAAAGACTACATATGTTTACCTACACTAGTCTTGGTTCATTTAGTATTTATGTACATGTCAATTTAAGGTTAACTTATTTGATAGAGGTTTTGATTTTTAGAGGAAAGATATTAGGTTTAAACCCAAACAATAGTTTAATATGGTGTATTGTGAAAGTAAAATATATTTGCCAAAAAATCTATATACATGAAATGACAGTTGATGAAGTGCTAGTTGTGTGTGTTAAACGAATTAAATGTTTTCGTTGTGTAAGGTTGTCTATCCATGTTGTTCACAAAAATGTTGCATTGACATGCCATTTGATTGACTTATATTTGGTGACAAGAAGGATTTTGGTAATTTGTCTTTAAAAAATTGAAAATGTTAATTTGAAATTTCTTTATTAATTTTTCAATAACTTTCATTTATTAACCTTTTTCAAGAAACCTAATTTATGATTGTGTTTAAGTTTTTTTTCTTGGCGTCACATTAAAAATTTTGTTAAAAAAAGAGAGTTACATTCAAAATTTGATTTTTTTTGTATCGTAGGTTTAATCGACTGGTGTTGGTACAATGAATTATGAAATTCATACCGAACAAAGAATATCAATACCGTTATATAACTGTCTTCTATCTATGTTTAGATCTCCAAAAGTTAGTCGCCGCAACTTCATACTCTTTTATGTAATGTAGTCACCACAACGCTCGTAATAAAGTTGTAAAAACATCGTAACGCACATGCTTAATTTATAGTTTATCCTATTTATTAAGTAGTGTAAATTAGTTTATAAGAAAAACTTCAAGGGATTTATCTCAATCTCGTTGACTCGTATGAAATTGGAGCCAAGTTTGAGTTGATGATATCTTGCAAGTATAAAAGATGGAGAGGATTTTGGTATAAGTTAGTTTGGCTCGAGTAATTTGCTTAAATAAGTTAGATAATTATGTTGTATATCATGGTCAGTTATTAGTTTTTTAAGAGTTGTATGGTTTAATATTATTGTTAAGTTTTTGTATAAAAGTTACCAAAGGTGAGGATGACGTCAAGTCATCATGCCCATTGCCCAAGTTGCTCCCTTAGGATGACTTTTGTGGTAGCGCCGCACGATGTAGCGTGCTAAGGTGGTTTCACCTAGGGGTGAGCAACGGGTCGGAACCGAATCGAACCGGATTGACCCGCCCTTGACCCGAAACCGATAAATGGTTTATATAAAGAACCGAGAACCGGACCATTTACATACGGTTCGGGCCGGACCGAACCGAGTTAAACTGGTCGGTTCAGCATAATATGGTGGTCCGGACCGCAAATGTTTTTTAGGCTCGTGCTTTTTGCCGGGAGAAAAAGGAAACTTAAAAATATAAACGAAACCAATCAATGGATTTGTCTCTTAGACTCGTTATTGTAACATAGACAAATTGGTACCATAATAAAATACAAACCGTACATTAGTTGTTGTCATGACCTTTTTATGAGCTAATTTAGATGTAGCGTGCAATAGTATTCATTTATAACCGACTAAAAGTTTATTGATCTGAATACTTTTATTATATGCTAGTAAAACATTTTTTACATTTTTGGTGTTCAAAGGCTACCCATTTAACATCTAAAAAGCAAAAACCAACTTTTTTTTTTGCCTAATTGTAATCGGGCAGAACCGAAACCGAGCTCATACCCGCGGGTTTGGACCGAAACCGACCCATAACCCTTTACAAAAGGAAAGCTGAACCGTGGACCGGAACCGCCAACCCATACACGGGTCGGTCTCAGTTTTCACGGGTCGGTTCGCGGGTCTTAACCGGGTCGACCCGCGAAGTGCACACCCCTAGTTTCACCATGACATTGCGGTGACGCTGAGGTGGAAGGGTGCGTTGAAAATAAGAAGGAAAATGAAAGGGATGCGGAGAAAATCGGCCACATGATCACTCTCTCTCGCTACAACAAAGAAGGAAATTAGAAGGGTGTGACGGTTGCCGATGTGGCGTGCAAAATGGTAGAGTAATATTACCACCCAAGTGCGATGGTGTAATATTCCAAGTCTTAGGGTTAGATGAACTTGTAATAGGCTAAAAAAGATTGTATAACATCATGAACCTTAATGTAATCATTAAAAACACGAAAAATATGAAACTTTTATTTCACGTATTGTCAAACGAGTAAGTGACAAATAAAATGACTATATGAAATTTGAGGTCTTTGGATGAGTTTTAGTATCATAAAAGACTGTTTAAATATAATAATATATTATTTTTAAACCTGCTCTATTTTTAGTGAAACTTAAGTCGACTCGTAAAAAACCTAAGTTCATCCCAACGACAAATTTGAAATTTCATAAATCGGTATATTTTAAAAGTTATAAGAGAAAATTGATGTAAGCAAGTGAATTAATTATAATATTATAAGTTCTCAAACAAAGCAAAACGTAAGCAATTAAAAGTGAAACACAACCCAAAATACGTTATCATAATGTTCGTGAGCTCATAGTTTGTAACACAAGACTCATCATAAATCATAAGTATATTACAACCCTAAACCCTAAACCCTAAACCCTTTGTACTGGAAAAGTATCATAATAACCCTGGACTTGGATAACTCACTCGAGTTCTAGAAACATCCCCTAACCTATATCACCTATTGTTATGGGTTTAAGTGTGCCCTATCAAACACGTTAATAATAACGCACTAATTTGTAACATAACGACATATATTTATTTCAATGGAGGGTTTTTATGTTACATAGGCCCATTGTGTGTGTGGGGGGGGGGGGGGGGGGGGGATTACTCAAATAGTATTATTCTCCAACCACGCTGTCATGGAATTAATAATTGTGCTAATCATTTTGGGGACACTAGCAGTACGTGGCACCAAAAATAAGTTTCAAACACCGCAGCCGATCCTTCACGTCGCACCGTTTGGCCGTTTCACGGCTTCCATCGCCAAGCGCCGCTGTGTGATTTGAACCCCATTTTGAACCCGCTCTTCTTCCCCTATGCTAGAAACCTCACACGATGTAAGCACCCCCTTCACATGGTGCGGTGTGGTGTGGTTTGACAAAATGTGATTGGTGGGTATGTGGTGTGGTATGGTGTGTGTGTTGTGGGCACCCCATCACCCTTAGAAGTATTTAGTTGTGTGTTGAGGATTTATTATAAAGTGGTAGATGAGATCATTCTTAACTCCTTTTATGGGTCAGGCATAACGTTAAAATAAAGGAGTTATCATGGTTAGATTGGTGTAACTTTTCTCTTATTCCTAATTTATTGTAATTTGGGTTCTAGTGTAACGTTTTAGCATTTTGCTAGTGGCTTTTTAATTTTGGTTTTAATAAAAAAATTCGTTGTTAAAAAAATAGTTTTTACATAATTTGATGTTTTGTCTAAATATATAGTGCAAGACTGGTGGTTCTCATATTAGGCTATTATATAATCCAGTAATAATGTATATTTATGTGTGAACGTATGTCGTATACATGTATATGTATATACATGTATTTTTCATTTTGTTACTTGTATGTGTGTATATTTGTTGTGGTTTTGAATTTGTGTGTTAGTTGGTAGTCTTTATTTATTGTTTGCAAGTAACTGTTTTTGTTATGGATTTTCCTGAATTTACATTGGTTGATTTGGATGGTGGTGTTGGTTACAAGTAAACAAGGTTTTAACCTGGTTGGGTACTTGGGTTTTTATAAATGTATGTATATTTTATATATTAAGAACAGAGGTGTAAGACTTAGTGTAATTGTTTTGTTTGTTATTTATGTAATTCTTGTTGGAGAATCAACAATGGTATATAACTATGCACACGTAAATTTGTGAAGAGGACAGACTCCACGATAACTTTATTGATTTTATGACTCAAAAACTTACAAGCAAATACCTCACCACCCATCTCTATTTATACTACTGAAATCTTAGATAAGTACAAAAACAAGATAAACATTAAATAAGATAAACACTAATATTAAACTTTATTTCTAACAGAACTTAATTTGAGATAAACTCAAATTATTTATTTCATTCACTTTTGATCCTCGAACTTATTCTTTAATGCAATTAAGGCTTAACCATCAATCACCCCTTAAGCCTTGATTGTTCCTCCAAGGTCCACCATACCAAGCAACGATCTTAGTTCTTCAAACTTGACCCGTGGCAACGCTTTGGTGAGTATGTCGGCTCGTTGTTTATCACCACTAACGTGTTCCGCATGAATATCTCCTTTTTCTACACATTCTCTAATAAAATGAAACTTTGTGTTGATATGTTTACTCCGACCATAGAATACTGGGTTTTTTTATCAAAGCAATAGCTGATTGATTATCAACATATAGGTTTACTTGTTGTTCTTCATTACCTGTTAGGTCGCTTAGCAGCCCTTTTAACCATATGGCTTGGCATGCAGCAGCCGCAGCAACCATATACTCAGATTCACAAGATGACCGAGCAACTGTTTGTTGTTTCTGTGAATTCCAAGATATCAAAGCCTCAACCAAAAAGAATGCCATTCCACTCGTACTCCGTCCACTTTCTTGGTCAGTAGCATGTGAGCTGTCACAGAAACCTGTTAACTCCATTTCCCTTCTCGACCATAGCTCAATCCAAGATTTATAGTTCCTCGAACATACCGAAGAATATGTTTTACAACTGTTAGATGAGTACTTTTCGGCTGTTGCATGAAACGGCTTACCACCCCTACCGGAAAGCTCAAGTCTGGTCTAGTATGTATTAGATAGCGCATGCTACCTATCAATCTTCGGTACTCGGTGGCATCGACATCCTCTTCTTTAACATCTTTTGTGAGCTGCAGTCTTGGCTCCATTGGGAAACGGCTGGGGTTAGCTTCAAACATGCCACTCGTCTTTAATATTTTGCATGCATATGCCGATTGTTTTAGTGTTATGCGATCATGCTCCGGGCTTACTTCTAAGCCTAGGTAGTAAGTAAGTAGACCGAGATCCTGTATTCTGAATTGTTCTTTCATCTGGTCCTTAAATTTATTGATCTGGTTTGGGCTTGATCCTGTCACGATTAAGTCGTCCACATAGATTCCAACCAGTGTTAATTCTCTGTTTTGTAAACAGCTGATTCTCTTGGGCATCGATTGAAACCGAGGTTCTTTAAAGTTTTGTCAAGTTTTTCGTTCCATGCTCGTGGCGCTTGTCGTAGGCCATATAAGGCCTTCTTCAAGCGATACACCATGTGTTCCCTCCCTTGGATGATGAAACCTTCTGGTTGTTTTACGTAAACTGTTTCTTTCAACTCTCCATTCAAGAACGCTGACTTGACATCTAAATGGAATACATTCCAGTTGTTACGAGCAGCCAAGGCGATTATTAATCGTATTGTTTCCATTCTCGCAACAGGAGCGAAAACTTCTTCAAAGTCGATTCCTTGTTCTTGAACATAGCCTTTCGCTACCAATCTTGCTTTGTATTTAGTTATGAGCCCATTTGCATCACGTTTCACTTTGAACACCCATTTTACTCCAATAGCCTTTGCTTTAGTTGGTAAGTTGCATAGCACCCAGGTTTCATTATCTTCTATTGAAGCTAGTTCTGTTTGCATAGCTTCTCTCCATTCTTTTGTTTTGTTTGCTTCAAGGAAACCCGTAGGCTCATCATCGGTGTGTAGTATCTCATGTTCTTGGAGCATGACATAATCATTGTAACAATTTGGTAGAACTGTCGTTCTGGTAGTTCTTCTTAAATTCTGCCTGTTTGTTATTTCATCGGCTGCATCTTGATTTGGTTCATTCTGGGACAGCTGTTGTGTTTGGGTTGCCGAGGGTGCTGTTTCTTGACTCTCAACTCTTTCATGGGCTGGGCGTTCTTGTGTTTTAATTGGTTCTTCATTTGTGTCTTGAAGGCTAACTTGGAACTCAGTCCACTCTGGACTCGTTCCTTTGTGAACGGATTAGCTATGTTTATTCCAATCGAACGGCTTGCTTTCTTCAAACACGACATCTCTACTTACGTACACTCGAGCATTAGCGGGATCGTATAGTCGATATGCTTTTGATCCCGGTTCTGTGCCTAGATACACCACAACTCTACTGCGATCATCGAGCTTCCCTTGATTTACTGGTGGGAGTTTCATATAACATTTACAACCAAAAATATTTGGTTTAATTCCTTTCTAGGCTTCATAAGGTGTCATTCTTTCAAGGGACTTAGTTGGTGCTCGATTTAACAGGAATACTGAGTGTCTAACGGCCTCTCCCCATAGGTTTTGTGGCATGTTCATGGCCTTTAAGATGATTCGAGTCATGTTTAAAACACTCCTGTTTCTTCGTTCCACAACTCCGTTCTGTTGTAGTGTATAAGGAGCAGAAAACATTCGCTGGATTCCAGCTTCATCACAATACTTATCGAACAAGCTGTTTAGAAATTCTCCTCCTTTGTCACTCAGGAGCGTTTTGATTTTTAGAGAACTCTCCAGTTCTACCTGCTGTTTGAAGTTTGGGAACACATTTAAGGCATCACTTTTGTGCTTCAGGGTGTAAACCCACACATATCTTGAAAAGTCGTCACCAACATCATGAAATATCGATTACCCGCCAAGGTGGATGGTGTGATTGGTCCACAAAGATCTGTATGAATCATCTCAAGGGGTTTCTTGGCACGATAGGTTTGTTAGAATATTGGCCCAGAAAAACAAAAATAATACTCGGTATTTTGTGGGAACTACCACGACTTCTTTTTATAAATATGAAGAACAAAAGACCACACCTTAAACTCTATACAATGACCCTCTTTTATACTACTCCTAACCTTAATTAGTATGAAATCACAGCTCAAACACAGCTGGATGACAGCCCATTCACAGCCAAAATATTCAATACTTTCCTAATATTTACCTTGACTAACATATTCTACATGTTAACTAATTCCACCCTCATCTTTCTTGGTACACCCTTGGACATCAAGATTAATTTCTAACATTCTCACCCTTAATCTTGATGTTGTACCACCTTGGTCTTGAATTCCAGTCGCTGGAACCATGTTTCTTCAAAATTTGATCAATCATTGATCTTCAAATCTACTTCACTTAGCTTCTGTGCTATCTCACACAGCTTATGTTCTGTTTTCTTCCTTGCTTGCAACCTTGCAAACCTGCTATCACAGCAGCCCAACAATCTCACTTCCTAGCAAATCACTTGCCAATTGTTTCCTTTGACTGCAAACAGCAACAAGCTCTTCTTGCCTTTTGCTTTTCTGAGTTCTTCTCCTCACAACCTGTGTCACACAGATTGTCCCATATATGAATAATCCCTCACAGATTAAATCTTCTCCGTGGTGACCTGAATCGCTCAGGTTTTCTTCACTTCTGATTGCAGCTCCACACAACCTTACGTTCTGCCTCACACAGAACCCAATCTGTCTCGCACAGATTTTCTACAATCTGAATCACTCAGATTTTTCCTTCTGCAGTTGGATCACACAACTGTTCTTCCCCTTGGATCTTCTCAATTGACTTGTTTGAACCTATCACAGGTTCGGGCTACGATTAATCTCTCACAGATTCAATCGGGTGGCCTCGTTCTTCTTCACAGCTCGATCATCTTTCTCCTCGTCTTCACATGCTCAATCTTCTTCCAGTAATCCTTCCCCTCGCTCTGATACCAATTGTTAGAATATTGGCCCAGAAAAACAAAGATAATACTCGGTATTTTGTGGGAACTACCACGACTTCTTTTTATAAATATGAAGAACAAAAGACCACACCTTAAACTCTATACAATGACCCTCTTTTATACTACTCCTAACCTTAATTAGTATGAAATCACAGCTCAAACACAGCTGGATGACAGCCCATTCACAGCCAAAATATTCAATACTTTCCTAATATTTACCTTGACTAACATATTCTACATGTTAACTAATTCCACCCTCATCTTTCTTGGTACACCCTTGGACATCAAGATTAATTTCTAACAAGGTTGCGTTATCAGGGAACGGTCTTCGTGCATGCATGCATTGCATATTTGTGGTAAGTGTGATATTCTCGGGATTCCTCGTGCCATATTTTGGTACAGTTAGGGCAGCTGTACTCGGTTCGCGTTGATGGTGAACGATGAATTGATTCTGAGGAATCGCGCCACCAAACTGAGCAGCAGGACCTCCGTCTTGTTCAGCCATATCTGGAACTATTTCGACCTACCGTGGTTATGCGTACCGTGGTTTTTTTAATCTTCCCGGATCTTCGAACCACGCTCTGATACCAATTGTTGGAGAATCAACAATGGTATCTAACTATGCACACGTAAATTTGTGAAGAGGACAGACTCCACGACAACTTTATTGATTTTATGACTCAAAAACTTACAAGCAAATAACTCACCACCCATCTCTATTTATACTACTGAAATCTTAGATAAGTACAAAAACAAGATAAACATTAAATAAGATAAACACTAATATTAAACTTTATCTCTAACAGAACTTAATTTGAGATAAACTCAAATTATTTATTTCAATCACTTTTGATCCTCGAACCTATTTTTTAATGCAATTAAGGCTTAACCATCAATTCTTTTGTATATCTATAACATATGTCGTGCATATGTGTATGTATATGTCAGAGTAGGTGAGTCCAGTATTTGTGATCTATTGTTTACGTATTGGTTTATCGTCATGTTTTCTGTTGTTCTTAATATACATTAGTATATGTATAACCGTGGTTTCCTAAGGCTAGCTCGTCACCTGATTTCAAGAATGTCGATTTATATCAGTATTCTATAAAGTATAAACCACTAGACAAAATGGTTCCTATTTATTATGGTTGTCGGGCCAAGCCCAACTGTGATTCTTTGTCAAGCCCAATTGTAGTTGTTGGACCAAACCCACTAGAGTTGGGCCTAATCTTGAGCTCATAAATCCAACAATTTATATTGATTGTCACAGGATGGTCTCAGACTCTCAGGCTCTTAGCCTTGGGAATTGCATGGCTCTGAAATTCCATTCGAATCATTAAAACTCCTTAATCTGAAGAGTTACTTTGAATTGAATTATATGAATAAAGTTTTGGCATAATACATCTTTCACCTTTGTAGTAAGTTGAGCTTGAGACGGTATCATACCATGGCACCTAGACGAGCCGCAAACTTGCTATAGTTAGATTCAAATACGAGATTGAAAACAATGAGATAGGTTTACACTCAATTTTAAACCGGACTGGATATTGAATTTTTGTTATTTAGAACTTTTTTCCTTTTACAATCTCTTTGCCCATTCATTTACTAATATCATTCCCATATTTTAATTTTTCTAGACTTCTTGTTCAACTAAAACTAGGTACATCCCCGACATTGCAACAATTTCTGATGCTACAAAAAGTGTCTTTCAAACAAGTAAATCTCTATAGATACCACATTGATGCACTATTACTCGCATATGAAATAAAAATTAGGTTCAACAACATGTTCATAATTAAGTTATAGAGACCAAGAACTTCATTCCGGTTAAACACTACAACTTAATATGCACCTGTATATATCTTTATTTTCCTCCAAATACCTTCAAAAACCTTGCTTTGTGTCTTCATGGTTGATGTAGAACATGCAAAAGTAGAGCGGGTCCTGATTTGTTAGTATAAACAATTTCAAGAAGCGAAACACATCATTAAAATCAACTACCGTAAAAACTAAAGGAAACAAACCATCATCAGAATCAACTACTGTAAAAACTAAAGGAAACAAACAATCATCAACAAGAACAGTTGAAGCCCATATAAGAGTACCTAAGTATTTCCCTTTTAAGTGAGCTCTATCAACTTCGAAAAGCAGGTTTCAAGCATTCAAGAATCAACAATCGATGCACGATAAGATTAAAAAAAGCATTAAAACATTTATCTTGGCCGGTTGAGAACAAAGCTATGCTTCCTTGATTTCTTTTTAAAACGTGTTCACAATATGTTGGTAACGTCTTCAAATGCACCATGTAACGCAGCCATACTTTGTTCTTTATGACGCCATGCTTACACATTAGAAACTGCAATAACGTGTTGATCACAAATGTCTTGTAAAATTCCTTTTGGTTTGTAGGAACTAGCGGCATACACCGTGCGTTGCGACTGCTATCTTTTAATACCGAAACATCACAACACGACGGTATATTTGGAAACCACGAAACAAGATACGTCGTTATACAAATGAACGTTTAAAAATACGAAAGCAAACTTTAAAAACTACTTAACCAAAGAATAAAACTATATAAAAACATCATGTGCATAAATGTATCATTTAAAACTTTAGTAAGATAAATATTATAATTAACTAAAATATTAAGAGAAAAATTTAGAGAAATAGAATAAAAGAAATGCTAGAAACATACTACGAAATTTCAAGAATACTCTAACCAATTAAAACATTACTTTTAATAAAAGCTATTGTAGCACTATAGTTGGTCTTTGATATAAGTAATAATTTGGTTCACTTTCTATTAATAAAATTAATAAAACATAATAACAAACTCTTGGCATTCATGTAGGAAATAAGTCATACTATTATACCATTTATAAATCTGAACAAAAAATAAACGTAAAATACAAATCTATGCAAATTAAGTGATTCAAACCGTTGTCTTCAATGAGATCTTTAAACATGTCTTCTTGTACGATCCTTCGCTGCAAGAATGAACAAACGAATGGTTAAACGAATGTGCTTAGGATTCGTGTTCAACATGAGTCCCTTAAAATAGATTTCGTATCTCCATTTGGACGAACACTATCTCACAAGATTCAACAGTTGGAGCAGTATGTATTGTTAGATATATTTTGCACCCAAGGTTGCACCAAGTAAAAATGGTGTTCTTGATGTATGAAAAATGGAAGAAAAGGAAGAATTACGATGATGAAATGATTAGAGAGTACTCCTCTTTGATTCTTTTTTATATGAATATGAGAGTTCTCTTTCTTCTAAGAAATGAATCAAAAGATTCATATAATACTCACATTAAAACTTTATATTTACTTTTCTTATCTAAACACAACGAAACAACGGCTTGTAGAAATAAAAGAGTTTTCTTTCTTCTAAGAAATGAATCAAAAGATTCATATAATACTCACATTAAAGCTTCATATTTACTTTTCTTATCTAAACACAACGAAACAAATGCTTGTATTAGCATCAAACTTGCGTCCTCTTGGCCTGCGATTGCTGGAAAACATGCAGTTATTAGCATGTGTATAAAGATTGCCAGGAAAAAAAGACATATTACACGAAAGCCACAAAAAAAACAAAAAACATACGGATGAAAATTTAGATAAAAAAGACACATACCTACATTTTACATAAAGCGAAAGTCACACACGTTGTTGAAAATCAACGAACAATACAAATATATAAGGTGCAAGGATACATGTATACAGTTGGAAAAAACGGATGAATCAAAGTGTAAAGATCAAGCACCGTAAAGCAGAAACAAAGACAAAGGCAGTGTCTATAGGTAATGAGGAGCAAAATAAATCTAAACCTAAATCTTTATATCTAACCTTAAGTCCGTTTAAAGTAACTAATCTAGAATGGATAAACATGATATATTGCATAAAGTTGAGCATTTTTACATATTTATAGAATTGAGATTCCAAACAAATTTAAAAATCTCCATATCAAAACTTTTGACAATCCAATTTATTTAACTCCTTAAAATACCAAAGCATTCAAGTCCATACTACTACTATGTATAAACAATAACTACAAATCACTAAAACATAAGCAATCGACCAATTGCATGCATCTACACAACAGGAAACAGACATATAGAACCGAATCATAAAAGAGGATGAACTCGTTATAAGTTTATATCTTTGTTAGATAGTTCAAGAAGTGTATCTTCCATTTCGTCTTATCTAAACAATGTAATGTAGATATGCAGCAAGTATATCCACAGCTTGGATTTCGGTAACAAAAGCATTTTTTCTTATGTCATGACATAATGGTATATTCAAGAAATTAATTTACCAAACATATAAAATGTTCATTTTAAGTTACTTCTATGCGCCACATAGGTTCTAATCTTGTTCCTACACAATATATATATATATATATATATATATATATATATATATATATATATATATATATATATATATATATATATAAACAAGTTTAGGATTAAATCAAAACGTAGTATATTTTCATGCTTATAATTCAAATAAACTTTTGAATTATACAAGTTTAGGAGACAAACTTTTGTGTCATTTTCCTCTTCAAACTCTATTTTAACTTGCTTGACATGTTAGTAATAAAATATAATTCAAATAAACCTTTTCCGAAACCCTTGGGAGAATGGCTTTAGGATTAGAAAAAGGCCTAATTTTTGTTGAAGGAATATAGGCTATTTTGGCTCTTGGAATAAGGGGAGAAAAGCTGAGTGTAGGTGAAATGCTTTGTGAGACCTTCCCCACTCAATGGAAATTTATTTAGGCAATATCTTACGACTATAAATAATAAGGTTAGAATGGTTGTAATATATGAAAATTTAAATTTGAACTATTTGGGTGATGAAGAGAAATACATAGAGTGATCTTAAATTTTACACGACATGAACAACATGCACTTGTATCGTGTTGGGCATACATGTTAAACGAAAAAGGATACTTGTTCAATCTCTAACATGTTGACCATACATAAGGAAATAAAATTAAAATCAGTTTGACCACAACTTAAATACAAAAATGCCCATCAAGCTCAAATAATAAACATAAGCGTTACTTGTTCAAAACAAAATAAAATCCCATTATTACATAATACGGAGCATATAAAGCAATTTGTTTCCAAATTAGTTAGAGTACACAAAACCACAAACGTAAGACAAAGATTATAGAAACCACACATGTTTGTAAACTGGTTGAAGAACCATGTCATGGTATTTTTATGTACTTGTTAGTCTTACCGAAGCGAAAGACAGTATTCAAAATAAGTAAACTAGAATTTTCATCCAAATCATTTCCATTGGTGGTCATGGTCAATTTCAATCAATAATTAGTGTTTATAACATAATCTTTCATAATGTTCCCCTCTATGTTATACTTGGTCAATTTCTTCATGAACATTAACACAACAAACACCTCTAAGTTAGGTTGTAAAGTTTTAACTATTCTAACATGTTTATAGCGTCCCTATTGGTGATTCTTAGATGTAGATGTCATATGCAAGCTCAATCGATTTATAAATTAGATCCAAGCACTTGGAGTTCAATAAATAAATGAGTCTCAATCACTTGGAGTTCAAGAAATGAATAAATAATTAAGATACTTACCAAAAGATTATTATCTTGCCAATTTTCAATTTCCCTCTTGCTTTTCTTTTTGGCCGCACTTCACTTGCACACACAAATTGTTGGTCCCAATACTTATTCGAAGGACGTGCTCATAAAAATGAGTAGATTCAAAGGATTCCTAATATAGTAGATTCAAATGAGACATATTAATAACACACCGTGAATAAACAAACATATGGTATCAAATCAATTTGTGGATGAAATTAGGAAGATTGATCATGACATCAACAATAATCACACGAAATATATCACGGAACTAAGACGGTTTTAACTTACAAACTTTTTTCCTTACATAATCTCTATAAAGGAGATTTTCTATTTATAAAGTGAATATCCTAAAGTTTAGCAATAAAATGTATATCTTTAGATTTAGTTGAGTAATAATCGGGCAAGACATTTGTAGATATAATCCAATGGTTATGATGTATCCAGAACTTATTTGTTATAATGTCGACATATCGTGTTTCAAAATCTTCAAATGTTAACAAATCTTCTTCCGTTGACTTGTAATCTTTATATTGATTCGAATACAATAATGAAGATTCTATAATTTATTTGTTAAAGTGATTGTATATACAATCGTCAGTTTTTGAGATTCAACTTAAAGTAACTAATAAACAGTACTTGATTCTAATACTCACATACCAAATAATCAATAGCAACATTAAGTTGACGCTAACCCTTTCTAGACCATGTTTGCCTAAGCTCAAATCAACAGAATTTTTTCTCAGACTATCTTAAACAGCTCACGAGCTACTCAATTTATTTACAAATTTATTTACATCGTAACACTTGTCTTGTTTTAAAATAAGGTGGTTAACTAAGAAACTTAATATTCTAGTCCTCATACTTCCACAATTGCACAAAACCACCCCTCGCATCCTGCACACGTTATATACCCTCATCTTCACTCTCATCTTCACTCTCTCTCATCTTCCTTGTTTTCTCCTCCTCCTCTGCCGCCGTACCCTAGCGGCGATATCGCCGTCCTCCGGTCGGATCTCCGGCCAATCTATCCCTATCTATCATCCTCCCCTCTCCTCTATCCATTTCAAAAAACAAAAAACAATCATCCACAACAAAAAATCGAAAAAAATCTAGGGTTTCTGCTGTTTGCTTTACCGTGAGTTGAATTTCTATCTAGTTTCCCTTTAATCTATCGATTGCGATTTGAATCTATCAGTAATAAGGGGAGAGGGAGGTTACAAAAGCCAAAAAAAAGTGAAAAATCCAGAAAAGAGAAATTTTTGCTAGGGTTTTGAGATGGCGGCGCAGGTGGTTCAGCCTCAGTCGGTGAACGGTGGTGGTGGTGGTAGTGGTCAGCAGTTTGTGCCGACGTCATTGTACGTCGGAGATTTGGAGGTCAGCGTGACCGATGCGCAGCTGTTTGACATGTTTAACCAGTTAGGGCAGGTGGTTTCGGTTCGAGTCTGTAGGGATCTGGCTACCAAACGGTCTCTTGGTTATGGTTATGTTAACTATGTCAACGCTCAAGATGGTTAGTTCGGTTATCGCTTTCTCTTTGTTGTTTATACTGTGATAGTGTAATGTGTTTGTTTTTTAATCTGATGCTGCTTGACTTTGTGGTAGTTAGTAGTTGAATATGTAAATAAGTTGTCTTTTGATTGTGTTGAATATAGAGTATAGACTTTTCGCAGTGGGGTAGGGATGGTGGTAGCAATTAGAACTATGTATTGGCTTAAAGGGGGCATTGCTTGAGATTTGATGTCTTGTATTGGAAATCTGAGCTCTGGGTAGTTACTAGTTATTGAAGGGATGAATCTTGCAACGAGTTAGATACGGGGTCTCTATTAGTTGTTTGTAAAGGAAAACAAGGGTCATCCGTTGTTTGTGAGTACGTGTGATGTATTAAGCTATTCCAATAGTTTTGTGTTACTAGATCTTTTTAGTAATTCGGTATTGAATGTTTGCTTGCGTCAAGTTGGTTGAACGACCGCATTTTCTTATCCAGCGTGGCATGTTCTTTTTAAACTTTTAGTTACTAATTGTTAAGATTTTTTAGAAGTGTTTCATGTTCTTCAATTATTTACTTAAGGGCATTGCTTATAACAAATACGTGTCTTAAATAGCCTGATATTTTGAATTATAAATCCCGTTTTATTGTTAAATTGAAAGGTGTTTTACTCTTTTTGTTATGCTAATGGCAGCTGCAAGAGCTATTGAGGTTCTTAACTTTACACCTCTGAATGGGAAGTCAATTAGGATTATGTATTCTCATCGTGATCCTAGTGTCCGCAAAAGCGGTTCAGGGAATATATTTATTAAGGTATCTAAACATTAATGTTCATCGTAGTATGCAGTAATTGTCTTCATTACGAATCAGCCTTACCCTTTTTTTTCCTTTGATGATGCAGAATCTGGACAAAGCAATTGACCAAAAAGCACTACATGATACCTTTTCTGCATTTGGGAACATTCTCTCTTGCAAGATAGCTACAGATTCGACTGGTCAGTCCAAAGGCTATGGGTTTGTGCAGTATGAAAGTGAGGAATCTGCACAACAAGTTATTGAGAAACTCAATGGCATGCTTCTGAATGACAAACAAGTATATGTTGGTCCCTTCTTACGCAAGCAAGAAAGAGAGTTGACTGCTGACAAGACAAAATTTACTAATGTCTTTGTTAAAAATCTATCTGAAACAACAACTGATGATGATTTAACCAAGGTATTTAGTGAATATGGAACAATCACTAGTGCTGTTGTAATGAGGGATGCAGTTGGCAACTCGAAATGTTTTGGATTTGTTAACTTTGAGAATGCTGATGATGCTGCCAAAGCTGTAGATGGTCTTAATGGAAAGAAGTTTGATGAAAAAGAATGGTATGTTGGTAAAGCTCAAAAAAAGAATGAAAGGGAACAGGAGCTAAAACAAAAATTTGAGCAAACTATGAAAGAGGCAGTGGACAAATCGCAGGGGCTAAACCTGTATATCAAGAATTTAGATGACTCTGTTTCTGATGAAAAACTCAAGGAATTGTTTGCGCCTTTTGGTACTATAACTTCTTGCAAGGTTTGTTTATAAAACCACCCGAGACTTGTACATAAAGTAAGCTCATGAACTGTGAATTTATTTTATCCTTATTTCCTATGAACAGGTCATGCGGGATCCCAATGGAGCTAGCAAAGGATCAGGGTTTGTTGCCTTTTTGACTTCTGAGGAAGCTTCTAGAGCAGTAAGCTGGCATATTCTTGTTACTATGACCACATTTGATTTAGTTTTTCATGGGTAAATGGTTAACTTGATTTTTGTTTTAATAGCTTTCGGAGATGAATGGCAAGATGGTTGTTAGCAAGCCGCTTTATGTTGCACTTGCACAACGCAAAGAGGATAGAAGGGATCGATTGCAGGTTTGCTGATAATTATGTTCTTCTTATTTTTGCTTAATGAGGAGTTTTACAGGGGCACAGCAGTATTTATGTTATTACCAGATGCAGGTAAACAAAAATAATGATCTTTATTTAATATCCATGCAGGCACAGTTTTCACAAATGCGTCCCCTTGCAATGGCACCTGCTGGAGCTCCTCGCATGCCAATGTTTCCTCCTGGTGGTCTAGGTCAACAAATGTTTTATGGTCAAGCTCAACCTACCTTCATTCCTCCCCAGGTAATCTCAATTCCATCATTTTATATAACACTTGAAAATAAGATTGTTAAAATTACTTTGGATTTATACATGAGGTTTCTTATTTCTTTATATTCTTTTGGTGATACCTGGGTAGCCTGGTTTTGGGTACCAGCAGCAACTTGTTCCAGGTATGAGGCCAGGTGGGGGCCCAATGCCAAACTTTTACATGCCAATAGTTCCGCCAGGTCAGCAGGGGCAGCGTCCAGGTGGAAGGCGTGTTGGTGTTTCCGGGCCACAGAATCAGCAACAGCCAGTTCCTCTTATGCAGCAGCAGGTTTGTGGTACTCTTCCCTTGCTATGTTTTATTAAAAGATTAAAATGAATAAACCCTAAAATAGTCATCTTTTGGGAATAACAGATGCTGCCACGTGGACGGATGTATCGCTACCCACCTGGTCGTAACATTGGTGACATGGGTTCTGTTCCATATGATGTTGGGAATCCAATGCAGATGCGTGATGCTGGCGTCATCTCTTCTCAGCCAATTCCAATCGGTGCCTTAGCTTCTGCGCTCGCAAATGCATCTCCATCAGAGCAACGAACTGTAAGTCCTTTTCATCGTAGTTCCCTGAAATTGAAACAATATTGATGCTATTATGTTTTGGATGTATGCCTGATGTGGAAATATTGTAGATGTTGGGTGAGAACCTGTACCCTCTAGTGGAACAGCTGGAAGCTGAGTCGGCAGCAAAGGTAACTGGAATGCTATTGGAGATGGATCAGACAGAGGTTCTTCACTTGCTGGAATCACCAGAAGCATTAAAGGCGAAGGTTGCGGAGGCAATGGAGGTCCTGAAGAGTGTGTCTCAGCAGCAGGGTAGCCCTGCTGATCAGCTTGCTGCACTGTCCTTGAACGATAGCATTGTTTCCTAGATCCTGAACCAATCGAGGTGCGTGCTTTAGCTGGATATTTCTACCTAGACTATGCTGGTTTTGTTTAATCTGGATTATGTGATTTGAAGATTTGGGAACTTTCTTTTAAAGTTATGCTGTGTTTGAGACCGTTGTCTATCACATGTTCTGCTTTGTTACTGTTTTCTTGCATGTTTCATTTGTGTTGGGTATTTCATTGTCTGGAATCATTTTTGGTATCTTGATTAGTGTCAAGACACAAAATCGAACTTAAGGGGTAACAAGATGCATGACTCAACTTCCCACAATAAACAATAGGCTCCCTTGAACTATCATGGTTGAAGAACTATTATGGTTGAAACTTGCTAAACTTTTAATGTTATAATCTTCAAGTGTGGTAATTAAACTGTGTTGGTAAGATTCAAGAATATTATAATAGTAATTAGAGAAAAAAAATTAATTCTTCATTTCTTTCCAATTCCTTCCTATGTAACACAATTTTAACACTATCAAACTATTTATATTTCAATGTTTGATATACTAATAATATATAGACAGGTCAATGCTTAATTGTTCATCTTTAATGCTTTCAACCTTTGACCCTATCTACGTAAAGTGGGATCAAGTTTTACTATTTTATGTCTGAACTGAGTTAAATTGACCACCAAATTAGTGAAGATAACGGATAAGTAAAAAGGGGTCAAAATTGACGATTTTGATCGCTTTTCTCAAATTACAAATTTCCTTTTAAATACAATATATATGGGGGCGGGCATTGAAGCAATCAATGAATTTATTGTTTTGTGACTTTGAGGTTATTAGTTTAAGTTGTGAGAAACAATCTATAAGCAATCAATGAATTTATTGTTTTGTGACTTTGAGGTTATAAGTTTAAGTTGTGAGAAACAATCTACTGCATAAAATGTAGGCTAAGGTTGTTCATAGAGGAGGACAACAAAAATGGTTTAGGTCTTCAAACCGATTTGTAACCCGGACTCATACAGGCAAAGAAACTAGTTTGGCCCTAATTGGTTTTAAATTGACCCCAAACCACTGGTTACTTCAACGGTTCGTAACCTTGCTCCACTAAACCTGTTCCAACCCAACAGTTCCTGAACCTGTTAAAAAAACTAGCCGTTTCATATGGTGATATTATTGTGTTTTGATTGTTGCACTTAGTTTTTGATCTTTTTTGTGATTTTTTTACCCCTTACTTCTCTTAAGTTTGTATAAATATGTGGTTGGTGTTCTGATTAAATAATAACAATTTAAAACGTTTTCTACTATTTAAAATCTTAAAAATGCTCAACTTTTGCTACATGTGGAAAAAACTTTCAAATGGTTTCATTAAAGTGTTAAATCTTTTGTTGGTTGTGATGTATATTCAAAACAACGTGGTGATTCGAGTCATTTCCAGGAAGAGGAACCCAAAAATTTGATGCAACTTCAAGTTGTGTGAGATGATGGGCGGTCCGCACAAGTCTTGTTGCAAGTTTTGTGTTAACTTATTTGCAAAGATGCAAACGCAATGAAAATTAGTTAGTTTGTTTGTTTAACTTCAAGTTATGTGGTTTGGACCTAAACTGGTTGGGAACCGACCCAAACCGTTTCGTGTGGGGTTCGATTCCTTAGTTCTAAACCCGGTTTGACTACCTTTGATCAAACCAGTTTGGTTTCCAACTCGAACCGATTCTTTTAATAAATCTGATTTGTACACTTCTAGCAAAGCGATTCGGGCCCAACACAAAATGTGATCTAAGTAGACATTGGGTGTGCCATTTTTTCCAATACATTATTCATGATAGTGTTTTAAAAATATTCAACTAATGATTTGTTGTCTCAAATGCCAACTTCCAAAATAATAAAATTTCACTTTGGGTGGTTCTTGATTCAAGTGAAATCGAGCATTCTCATCTACATACATTTATTAGATTTCTGAGTTGAATATTTGAATGTATCTACAAATTTACGAAGTATTACTAATGAGTAGAATGTCACCGGTTATGTTTGTTTTTTCCTCCTATCAACTTCCTCCACCAACTCCCACTATCATGACTAACATAACATCCACCAGCCACTATGTTGATGAAGCAATACTTGCTAAAAAATCTAGTGATTAGAAGAAGGTGTAATCATTAAAATGATGGTGTTGTTAAAATACAAATCGAAAGAATCTTTTACGAGCTTTTTCCGCATAAACATCTGATCCAGTACTTTTCAGGTTTAGCACGAGGCTAGCAATCAAACAGTATGAAATACAAACAAGAGGCAATCGGCTAATTTCAAGCCGGATTATCACATCACGACCTCCCTTATGCTATATCTATTACTATACTTTACATGTAAAAAAAATGGTTTTTGGAGCGCGGGTCTTATTAAGATTTTACTAGGTATACTTGTTTGCTTGTTTGATCTTAGTTCAATCTAAACTGATACGCCAATGTTGTCCACAACTCTGTAACTGGGACTCGATTTTCTGAACTTACCCCTGCAATAATCGAGTAGAAAAAATACTAGGAACAACAATAGGAAAGAGTTCATGGTTTGAAACAGAAAAAGAGGTATGAGGTCCGTCCCACATCGGCTGGTTAGAGAAAGTATAGGAATGAAAACAACTGTTTAAAGCAAGCTGATAAAAATTGAGAAGTTATGCAGCCACGCAGTGAGCACAAAGCGAACTATTCTTTCGCCTTTTACTAAAGAATACCGTGTGCTCGTTGCTTTAAGTGGCATACGCCTATTTTTGGAGAGACCCTTCTTCTACAGAAGGTCTCCAACCAATGTATGAAGTTCAAGCTTTTGTTACATTGTTGATTTTAAACTTTAACTTGATAGTAACAGATAAATAAAAATAATTGTTAACGAACAATGAGTCAAACCAGCAACATCTATTGCATCTGTAATCAAGAAAGAACCACTGTTGACCAGCTCCTAATACCGCAAAATATTCTACTATTTTGATCAACTCTGCAAGCATGTGTCCCAACATCAACTTTCAAGAGTTCTGTGTTTTAAGACACTTTATTTCGATTTCAAATTACCTTAATATGTGACAATGGAATCAGATCCCATATCAAACAGTGTGATAATAAGGTTATGAAGTCTACCAAAATTATGTAATATCTACACAAGAAGGCGAACATACAAATAAAAAGGAAAGAAAGAGAAGATTTGTAGACACCAAATCACAGGGACCAAAGAGGCATTCAATAAACTACTTACCATTGCATGTCATGCCATGTGTTATTGTGTTAAACAATGGTCGCACGCCCAAGCGAAATGGTCACTACAATTATCATATACAGGTGATATGAGATAATTGTGTACTAAAATAATATTGTGCGGCAAGGTGAAAGTTTTGTCAAGTCTTACTCCCAATCAGAAGATTCATTACCGTAGGCTTCTGTTCTTTACCAAAATCAAATGGGTTGAACGAGTTAAACGGGTCAAGAGTAGTCTAACAATATAAATGCCTATAATGTCCTATATCATTTTATTTTAAAAGAATTTATATCGTTATTAGTTTCAAAGATGGAGAAAAAAACGTTAGCACGTTGGACAAACTCCCATTTTGACCCGTTCCACTTGACCCGCTTGATTTGCCACATCTAGTAAACCCAAAGACTATAAATGCCATACAGAAAGTACACTAATGAGCTGTAGAAAGAACCGCGATAGGTGACATGCTTTCATTGATATCCCAACTACCAATGACCACCGTTATCTCCACCGTCATACTTGTTCAAGAATCTAGTGATCAGATGATGGTGTCAGCAATAAAATGATGTTTAGGAATGATACCGACAATAACCGTGTAGAAAAAGATTATAGGAACAACAATAGGAGAGAGTCCATGATTTGAAAAAGGTAAAGTGGTCTGGAGTCCGTCCCACATTGGTTGGTTAGAAAAAAGTATAAGAATGAAAACCACTTCTTAAAGCAAGCATATGGAAATTGAAAAGTCACGCAGCCACGCAGTAAGCACAAAGCGAACTATTCTTTCGCCTTTTACTAAAGAATACCGTGTGCTTGTTGCTTTAAGTGGTGGCATACGCCTATTTTTGGAGAGTCTCTTCTTCTATAGAAGGGCTCCAACCAATATATAAAGTTAAATCTTGTTTTTGCTACACAGCTGGTTTACAAATTTTACATGATGCCCACTATTTTATTTACGTGTATATAAAGTTAAATGATGATTAACAAACATTCAGGAATCTAATTTGCAACATTTATTGCAGAAAACTGATCTCATCAAATTGTATAATCGAGTACGATACAAACGTTAAATCTGTACTGTAAATTCTATGTAGGCACACAAGTTTAACCAACCAATTCGGTTGAAGCACTTTAAGTATGGACACACCCTATAGTTTTAGTACGTGTTCCAGGGTGAGTTATAATAGCGAGTAGGCAGCGTATTTTGGGTTATTCTGACGAGGCAAAGATTGGGCATCCATAGTTTTGTAGTTTTTGTTGAGCTCTGATTTATATGTATTTCCTAAGTTGTAAAATTGTTTAAGTACCACAAGTCTTTAAGTTAAGCATTGTAAGTCTTCTGCTGTGATTGACATGTAAATCCAACATAAGTCGCAGACGAGGCTTCTGGTGTGACAAATTGCAAACCACAATACGATCTGTCTCATATACATCTAACATAGTATAATTTTAGTGACACTCATCACTAGCATTTCATTCTTTCATATAGCACATGCAAGTTTTTGTGCCACTATACTACATGGATATTCCTAATGCTAATATTTTACATCTTTAGAATTTTGTGGAAATTTGGCTGCTAATGCGGCTTCTTTCATTTCAAGTAGTGCATCTTCAAAATATTTTGCTAATATTTCTGGGTGAGGAATGATGTCTTTAGCAGCAAGAATTTGCATATCAGCTTTTCCTGCATAACTCACCATATGCATTGTAATTGCCTGCATAATTAAACAACACACATCATCATTCATAATTTTTCCTTAATCTTTATAATAAAGAAATTTATGATATCAATAACTCTAAATATCTAATTAAATAAACTTTGGACGACTTTCAACTATTTGAGATAAAAACAAAACCAAATCAACCAATTTATAAGTAAACAGGTCAAAATTGTCATTTTTGCCGTAGGCAGATAAAGTTTATAAATCCTTACATGTGCTAAGCTAGAACTCGTCGCTCTGATGTAGGTAACCGGGACTCCTGCAATCATGAACTCTTCTTTCGGGCCAACGAGATTAGAAATTGTGAAACTAGTGTTACAAACTATCCTGTAATTAAGCAAGCTAGCAAACTGCAAAACAGAAAGCCGTTAGCCTAGAATGTCGTGCATATATCATAAGCTACCAAATTGTCTAGGAACGAAAACTCGCCTTTGCTCCAAAGCATTTCATAACAAAGTAGCCGATTTTGTAGGAAAGAAAAGCCTCTAAAGAAAGCTTCTTATTATCAATCATAACTTTGGCTCTCTTTAAATACTGAAGAGGATCAGAATCACTTGTATGGTAGTAAATTGGCAAAAGCATCATACCAAACTTGTTTCCCCACCTTGATCCTGAATTTTTCTTCATTAGTTCTTTGATTTCCTGATCAAATTATCATTTATCTTAGATCTCGTTTGTGTCTCTTACCGTATAATAATAACACTACTAGAAAATAGGCTTTTCTGCAATGAAAAAACACATGCGGATTTGTCAAATTCCACAAAAAATCTTTCTTTAACTAAATGTTCATTGTTCCGTCAATAATCACCAACATATTTCGACGGATAGAAAAAACTCTTAGAAAATACAAAACTAAATATTGTAAGGGTCGTCGTTGATCCATCAGTAATCACCTACAGATTAGCGACATATATAAATGATTGGATTGCGGATAAGATTTCGTCCCAGACTTTTCAGTTTAATCCTCAGAGAAAGTCGTGACTCGTGTCACTAATCTGTTGGTGTAGTGCCATATCAACTGACCATGATAGGTGTCGGTAATTATCCGTTGGTGACCCCTCGGTAAATGTATCTGTTGATGAGGTCTTTATACATGTTCTTTTCTCTATGGAACTTCACCGAACGGATAAATGACGGATCCTACCTTTACCGAGGCGGTTAGTTCCGCTGCTAAAGGTCCATTTATTTGGAGTTTCGATTTCGGTGAGATTGGATTAATGAAGAATAGGGAGTAATTAACCTGTAGTCCTGATGATTTTCTGAGATTAACCATGGCTGCACCAGTGATTTGAAGGCCTTCTTGAAGAGCTGCAACAGATAGTAAACTTAAATCATGTTAGCAAATATAAATATTAGAATAATTACAACGACTTATAAAAATGGAGAGTTTATTTACGTTTTGTTGAGTGATTTTCCAAATATCTTGATATCCCAGATGATATTACACCAAAAAGGACGTCGTTGATTGTCTGCAAATTTGGAAAATAATCAGTATGGTAATGGAAATAGAGATTAACTATGTCTTTAATATATGACAAACTCACACGCATCTAATCCTACTTTAAATCTACATCGGGACTCAAACCCTCAACCTCGTGAGAAGGAACATCATTATATACACGCCAGAATATAATTGTGCTACAAGCCCTTTGGTTTTTATTTCTTTATCAAAGTGATTACTGATGCTGTAAAAAGTGTGTTTAGTATTATCAAAATTACATAGACGATGACTGAAATTTGTACCATACGAAATGTGAAGGAATGACTTTATTAGTTAGGGTTTATCGTAATTATCATAGTTGATTAGTAATACATGATATCTCATAGGTTTTTAACTATATGTAAAAATAAAATGCGAATAGTTACACTTACAGGTGTACTATATTAAAATACGAACCACTTGGGTCGTTTGGACCAGTTGGATTTCAGGCCTAGCAAAGATCTATACCACTTGGATCGTCGCAGTAACAATATTCGTATAAAGGTACATACTCATATTACCATTGTATTCGTGTGTGAGAGATTATCAAAAGAGAGTGGTATTGGATGTTACTAAATTATGGCATGGTGGTCAAAGTCATTTGTGTTATGAGTTATAGTAATTGTCAAAACAAAATGAAAAAAATTTCATAAAATTGAAGGGATACGACAACATGGGAAATTAAATGTGTAAAAAGGGGAAAGAGATCATAAATGGCATTTTGATTGTATAATGAGGGACCATGGAGTTGTTTAGGAAAGCATAGAATACCATCATGTATGTGGGGATATAAGTTTTCTAAAGTTGCATTCTTCTCCTATTGTATAACATGTACAATTTAATATGTAAGTGTTTCATTAATATTTTTTATTTTGAGATGATAGTAACATGTACTCACTTGTTTAGATGCACACATTCCATCTTCACACCTTTTGCACACATCAAAATGTGTATTATGTTAATTTCTTATGTCAAATTTGGGAAGACACTTTTGAAAAGTGCATTTTATGCCTAATGAAGTTTTCTAATCTAAAACTTAGCAAACTCTTATATGAACCAACTGAATAGAAGCAAAATGCTAGAAATACATATAACTTTTGATTCATTTGGACTAAAAGATGTGAAAAAAATCGTCTTAACACAATCTTGATACTAAAAGTGCATTCATGTAACTTTAAATGTAAAACATGTGAATGATAGATTTTATTAATTCACACGTTTATTTACCTCTTTAATTTATATTTTTGTTACATCGGTTTTTGAATTTCAAGAACGGACACTAAATGCTACATTAGATCTATCTTATTTTAAGAATTACGTTTCACAATACATTATTTTACCTCAAAGCTTAACTTTTATGTTTTCATTCCAGTGAAGTTTGCTGTTAGTTTCTTTGGTCAGGATTGAAATGTGTAACATAGCAACATACATACAGACAGAAAGTAGCTTAGGACACAACAGTTAATATTAGATTAACAAATTCTTAAAATAAAACTTGTGACATGAAATTGAAATAAAAATGATATGATAGTATGGTATTAATTACGAATTTTATTATGTTCATCTACCTATCAAATCAATAATTGATGATCATATATCTATTGTTTTCAACAGGCGTCTATAAATATGTTTATATGCAATTATGTTATCGTATGACATTTATATCATCGGTGAAGGACAAATTTGTAATAGTCTTCTATAGTTAGTAACTTGGTAGGTTGGTCCACATTGAATAAGACGGACGAAGACCATTGACGAGTTAAAGGAGTGAGAAAATACGACAACTTTTGCTTAATTGCTTTTGTTAACATTTAAATAATACTTCATCTAACAAAATTTAAAGAAAAAAAGATTAGTAATAAGTAATTGGTTTAACAAAGTTAAAAGTATGTGAAGTGTATTTAAATACTTAGAATATTTAGATTCATGTAAAAATCTATAGTTAAAATTAATATATCGACTATTTTTATAGTGATATATAAAAAAAAGGTATAAATCAATCAATTAGGTCGTTAAACGGATTAATACGAACCTAAATATTTTATATGAACTCGAACACGACAGAAATTTAAAATCGTGTGAAATACATGAACACAGATATGGGTATTGTATTCAACTTTAACATGAATATAAACTATTTATCCTAAGAAAAATTTCTTTTATCTTTTTCATTAAAATCTCAATCTTATAACAAAAATAAAATTGTATATAGAACAATACGTTTAACCTATAAAATATGATATTTGTTAATTTCTTCTTTACCTTTTAGGTTCTAGTATTAATTTTGGCTTAAAATAAACAGTGTCACATGAACATATTTACGATAAGAAATTAACAATTCAAATTCGAACCAGACACATTTAGCAATACATGTTCAAGGGTTTGATCCTAAATTAACCCGGACACATAAATTAAAATAAAACTAAACATGCAACTTTCTTGGTTAGGTTAGCGTAAATCTGTCAAAATTCATACACTAAAGTTAATCTTATTAAGCTAACTCACTTTAAAAGTATTATCTTGATAACTAAAATGTGTTAATGTCTTAAAAGGACAATCAGAATGATATAATACATTATCTCTGTAATATAGGTTAAATGTTTAAATCTTTAAATATCAGTTAGTAGAATAGACTAGGAGCTTTATAAAAAAACTACATATGTTTACCTACACTAGTCTTGGTTCATTTAGTATTTATATACATGTCAATTTAAGATTAACTTATTTGATAGAGGTTTTGATTTTTAGAGGAAAGATATTGGGTTTAAACCCAAATAATAGTTTAATATGGTGTATTGTGGGAGTAAAATATATTTGCCAAAAATCTATATACATGAAATGACAGTTGATGAAGTGCTAGTTGTGTGTGTTAAACGAATTAAATATTTTCGTTGTGTAAGGTTGTCTATCCATGTTTTTCACAAAAATGTTGCATTGACATGCCATTTGATTGACTTATATTTGGTGACTAGAAGGATTTTGTTAATTTGTCTTAAAAAAAAATAGAAAATGTTAATTTGAAATTTCTTTATTAATTTTTTAGATATTTATATAATATCAATTACCAACTTAGTTGTGCATTATGGTTTGTATCATATGCTTTGTAAATTGTATCTTATTTTGTTTTTTTTCTTTCTATTTTTTACTTTTAACCCTACAGTTTTAAACCTTTACATTTAACACTAACATATTTTTTTTACTTTCAACTTTAGTCCCATTTACTTTTTATTTTTTTATAATTCTTTCATTTTACGTATTGGTCTAAACTTTTTGAGTTAGCATGCTGCAACATGCGTATGTGGTTCAACATTTTTACGTCTGTTTAACGGCCGCGTTTTACGTTTCGTTCTAATTTATACACATTAACACGCCGTAACGCAAGTGCACAGTTTAAACTTTTTACATTTATTTTTTGTTCGGTTTTATTTCATTTGTTTTATGAGATTTTCTAGTGTTGGTGGTCAACGGTGTGACATTAATGCTACTTAGAACGTTTTACGCCCCACCACAACGCATGGGGTTTGAATACTAGTTTTTTCTAAATTATAAAAGGGAGGAATAGGATGAAATCTGGCGTTTTGACCAGGAATAACTGGGTACATCATAACATCAACACGTGGATGATAAGTGAGGAATGAATTTAGGTACGATTGGTTTCAATAATCTTATTGACCATTAAATTATCATATTAAATTTTTTTTGAACGGCAATTATCATATTAACTGTATACTTTAAATCTCAAACTGCAAACCAACGTATGCTTTTGTCTTTCTATTTTTTACTCCTTCGCCACATGTCCTCATACCATAATGTTACTATTAAATGCAAGACATCTTAAATATTATTAAATAAACATCTACTTAAAACGTTGTTCTCAAAATGACTACCTAATAGTATACTACTACTATAATGCATTTCTCAAAAGCCATCTTACTAATTATTTATGTTACTTCTTTTTTTCTTTGATAAACTTTAAAATTTAATGATTAAATAATTTCATTGTTGTGGCATGCTATATTTTATTTATGTTTGGGTGTAATACACATAGAGTTGTATGATATAATGTACAAATTATACAAACACGCACGTACAAGCACTTAAGCTTATTTAACGATACAATTTCTTTATAATTTATTTTGCTTTTCTTCCTACAATTTTTAGATTATAATGTTTTATAATATCTACATCTTTTACTTATTATTATTAATGATTTGGTTTTCTGATGTGACATATTTTAATTAACATTTCGACATGAAACTTTTAGCGACTTTGCTTTTTACGTAATGTTCGAATATCAGCTCCAAAATGTGCTTCGTTACCGATCACAAAAGTTCGTCGCGAAGCACGGAACTTTTTACCAGTTTACTATAAGAATGAATAAAACAGTGTTATTTCATAAATAAAGTTTAGACAATGTTATTATTAATTAATAGCATAAACACACACGCAGCTATGTATTCGTGATTCTTTTTTAATGAATGACGGTGATTCAAACATAAAAACATATCAAAGATGTTTAGTAACAAAAGATTAATTACTATTTGTGACTGGTTTGTAAGATCAACCATGTAAGTGATATCAAACAGTGTTCTCTAACTTATTAGAAAGTTATAACATGACTTGTGTTATAGTTGCATGTATTCATAACACTTGATATTGAAAATGAGTCTGGGACTAAATTTAGTGTTCCTTTTAAGAGGCTTGAGTCATCTTACCCTCTTAATGTTTTATATGGTTCATGACCACAATATGGTTGAAAATTCATTTCGTCATACTTTTATAAAGGATTGTAGTTGTCTAGGCCATGTTAATGCCTTAACAACTGCATAGATGGCGGGTTCTAGAGGCCGAACATCTTCCTCAAATTGAACTTTGTCGTCATGATAGACAACACTTCGATACAACCACCATGATAATATGTTTAACATAATATTGAAAAGTAATATGTTACATATTATCACACCATCTTCTGTTAACTTGAAAATGTCTATAAGTTGTTGTTACCTTAATAGTTAATAAACTAGCAGCCTTAGTAAAATAATATAATGTAATATTGGTAGCCCATGCTGCTCCATATATGATACATGTTTTTCCTTAACAAAAAGATGTTTATGGAGAAAATTGAAATAATCACTATAGTAAAAGTTTATACCTTTTCAAAATAAGTTGTCACAAAAACATAAATAGAATAATGTTTATTTCAGGTCATGTGCTACTAGCAAGGTTGCATTATTTTGTTAAACTGGTTGTTAAATTAACGAACAACCTGCACACGTATATTCTTAACTTAACATAACATAGAAAGTGTTTTACAACTAATAAATGTTGTTAGTGTATATGAAAAATTACTTAAAAGCTAAGTTTGTGATTCAAATATGAGGTAGTGTAATGTTCGTTAGTTTTATCACCTTGAAGTGCATCATGCAAAATCAACTACAATTATTAATGAAAGATATGACCCTCATTTAACAAGTTCCTATCATAATTATATTATATATATATATATATATATATATATATATATATATATATATATATATATATATATATATATATATATATATATATATTACGTATTAACAGTTAGTCTATATATACTTTACTGTGTATTAGTATATTAATATATTAAATATCTCAATTCATACATAAATTTTATACTCCCAACCGTCCCACTTAATGTTTGATTTCAACACTTGACTTTAAAACTGCTTTAACACTCTAACTTCAAATTATTTTCATATCATCTCAACTCAAAACAGTTTTACAAACTGAAGTTAGAAAGATGAAGATTAGAGTTTAGTGGTAAAAAAAAATTATAGATTTTAACCTCATCACAAACTAAATTTTCAACTTTTAAGAACTAGACTTATAGACTCAAATAACCAACGTTCGAAACTAACAAAACTAACGGAAGTTAAAACTAACCGCGTTACCGACGGAGTTCTTCACCGTCTTCATATCCTCAAGCTTAAACTTCACCGTCGCCACCTTCCTCGGCCACATCTCCACCCCTGCTCCGCCTCGCACCACCGTCTCCTTATCCCGGACCCACAAACACCTCACACAAAACTCCACCATATACACCACCGTCAGCCACACCATCCTCACCACCCTCCACACCCTCTCAACCGCACCCTCTCGGCCGCGGTCCGCACCAGAAGACCGCGGCTCCATCACCGCCATCTTGTCACCATCACTAACCTTCCTACACATGGTCAGCATCAACGACAGGAGTGAAACTCCGTCGCCAAGTGCGTGGTGCAAGCGTATCACCACGCACTTGTGGGCCTGCAAGATGTGCACCTCCCACAAGGGCTTATCAGTGGTCAACGGGCATGACACGCTCAAGTGGGCGAGGTACTCGTTGACCACTGATTCATCATCTTCCTTTCCGATCCCATTGTCAACATCAATGGGGTCGGACAGGAGGATGATGTGGCGGTCAATGTCTAGTTTGACCGCCTTCCAGTGTTCACGGCCGTGTTTATCGGTGACCAACAGGCTGTTGAACCTGGGGTGCTTGATGAGGAGAGAGTCGGAGATGACGGACCGGACGGTTTCGGGTCCGACCGGGCGGTCGATACCGAGGGCGCAGTTGATGATTTGTTCGGTCGCCGGTTGTACGAACAGCCGCCGGCGGGTGTTAGTGGTTCGTTTGATTGGGTGCCCATTTTTAAGGAAAATGTTCAGCAGATGTTCTGTTAGTGATCAGACTTTTTAATACGAGGGTCAGTGTTAAGGCTGGATGAATATTAAATAATCGCTGGTAAGAGTATACATCTGAATGGTAAAGTATGTTTCTTTTATAAAAAATAATATTTAATGGTATATGGAGTATTGGTCAAGTTTTAAAAACATACTCAGTTTTTAAGAGAACACATCTTATTTATTTAGTAGGACATTTTAATAATTCAGCGCAAATTGTTAAACTGTCTCTCATATATCTTTTAGGAGAACAAATAGTTTTTACCTCAAGTGGTTAAGATGAGATGATTCAAGATTTCATAATTGTTAAACCGTTAGTGATTCAATTAGCCGTTCAAGAAAAAATTAGGAGAGGGTATGTTTAACCAATCCTTCGCAAAAGATCAAAATAGTTATGTTTGATTAGGTTTCTAAACCGTGTTGGGATCTTTAAATATTAGGTATTAGCTGTTTCAATAGTTATAGAAAAGAAAATACGAAATAACCGTTTTGGTTGTCTGTATATCTTCACACTATGTGAAACTGGTTTATGTTTATGTAATAAATCATTAAAAAGTCGAGAAATAAGAAAACTTGATTTGTATTTATAAATGTTACAAGAATACATGAAAGTAAAGTGGATACTTTAAAATATATACAAAAGAATGATAAAAGTTAGCCAAATAAAGCACTTAATTTCTAAAGAAACTAGGCAATACATGAAAATATCATAGATATACAAAATTTGTTCGTGTATTTCATGTATGGCTATAGACCTTAAACTTCTAGGTATAAGCATAAACAATTAAAAATTAATCTCTTTATTTTCTCTTTTTCTTAACAGCCAACGAATACTTTTAAGCACGGTTACACGGGTAAACCTATTGCACCAAGTGTAAGTGTGACGAACCCATGACATTCACTTTAAAAAGTCATAGGATGCCTACTCTCAAACCAATTAATTTACGGCTCATTATCTTTTTATTTTCTTTCCAATAGGGTGACGCACAAATCATTTTCTAAACGTATATAATGAGTGGGCATTTCATTCTAGTTCCTAACATGTTTTAAAAAATGGTGAAATTGAATGTCTAGTAGAGAGTGAACGAAAACACCATTTTGAAAGTCTCAACTACCATTTTGCATCAATCTAACAAAGTATTTTATTTTATTTACACTAGTGACTTGATTAAAGAGTTAGAAGAGCTAATATAAAAATGTTATAACGAAAAAAGTCTAATTTTCATGTTGTCTAATCTCTTTTGCATTTACTTGAATGTGTACTAGCAGAATTATAAAAAGTTCATGAAATTGAATTACATTTACTCGTAAATAAAAGAATTTATGAAACACGATTATTTTATTGATCGAAATAACTGATCATCTCATGTCAATAAAGATGTTATATAAGATGAGCCGAGGTTCCATAATTTTGTGAAACTTGTTAAATTTTTAGGGAAGCTACAACAATTTCTCATAATTGAGAGGTTACTATTCATTCCCCATAACATATTCTAAAAAGGGAACAAAGAAATATTATTTATTTGAAATAGAATAAATATAAGAAATAAGATGTGAAAGATTTTTAAAAAATACAGAGTACATTTAGAAAAATAATGATTTTTATTTAAATTATAGGAACGGGGAGGTGTAACCTACTGTGAATGATGTGTTTAATTTTGATTATATAGCTCTTTAGTGTTCATGGGTGATTTTAGTTTAAAAAATGATCAATTTTCACCTAAAATGAGTTTTCATAAATAAACAATGGTGTACGTTCTAAACTTGAATTACACTTCACATATGATGATAATCTCAAATGAAATGTGTTTCCTATTCAGGTTGATGGGCTGGGTTCATGTATGGGCTGGTTCACGCCTGGGCTTCTTGAATCACGCATCTAACTAATTGGGCTTGTGGACTTCATCTTGAATCAACCTCCTGGACATAGAGTTGCACAAAACGGGTTTGGGCCGGACCCGGGCCCGGGTACAAACGGGTTTGGGCCCAACCGGGTTTTTTGTACCGGGTATTGGTGAACCCGGGTACGAACCCGGGTCGGTTTCAGCGAGATACACACCCTACCCGGTTAGGGTTGGGTCGGGTTCGGTTCGGGTATGAAACCCGGGTTCAACCGGGTTTTTTGCTTTTTTTTTTTTCTTTTTTTCTTTTCTTGTGTGTGTGTCGAACACCGGGTCGTATGTTTTTTTTTTTCTTATATTTTCTTTCCTTTTTTTTCTTTTTATTTTTCTTTTCCTAACCGGTTCACTTGAATGACAAAATTTAAACAACTTAATATATAAATATATACAAATCTTGAGCAGAAATGTTACACTTATAATATACAAATATTAAATACTTTTTATATAAACATTTGAATGACAAAGAAATTTAAAAAGAACATGAAAGACATATAATATTAAAACAACTTAAAAATAACAATATCGTCTAATTTTATCTACTACGAGATGCTTGATCAAATGCTAATTCTTCATCGATATGCCAGAAGATACTCCGTCTTCTACCTCTTCTCATGTACTTTAGCTTCGAGTGTAATCTCGTCTTCGAGGCTTGTTTGGTCTTGTATACGATCCGTTGCGTCTAAGTGATCCTTTAAACAATGCACATCTCCACTGCTTCCGGAGTTAGTCTTGTTCTTCGTAATGATATACCCCTGCCACTAAGAGAAAAAGCAGATTCCGAAGCTACCGTAGAAGCTTGGACGCTTAGTAAATCACGGGCCATAGCAGAAAGAATCGGAAATTGAGATTCTTTTCCTTTCCACCAAGCCAAAATATCGAATGCACGATAATCTTCGGTAGTCATAGTGGAAATAAATCCGTTCCACTATATCTACCGAGCTCACTTGTTGGGGTGTTACCCCTTTGACGTTTAGCCGTCACCTCCCGAACAACATTCAACATAGTCAAAACAGGGTCTTTAAGCGAGGTACTAGCACTTGAGGCTGATCCGCATGGCATGGTTATGTTTACGTTAGGCCCATATCTATTTAAATAAAAATCATAATTGTTTTCAAACTATGATTAAAATTTTCTTTTGCCTCGTTTGAAAAATCAGGGTTTTCGTCATGCATATCCAAATTGTCATTTATCTCATCTATCAAACATTCAACCCCCGCAACATTTAGAAACGGATTTAAAGCGGCGGCACACGTAAAAAACGGGTGGTAAGTCCTTAAAATATTTTTTAAACTTTTCTTTCATTGGTTCTATCATTTGATTAAACATATTTTTATTTTGAAAATTTTTAAATTCAAAGACATAAAATATAGTTCTTGAAGCACCGAATAACTAGTGGAATAATAAACTCCCGATAATTTTGTTGTTGAGTTTTTAAAAACCTCAAGAAACTCGGATAGACGTTGAAGATTCTCCCAACCCGCATCCGGAAATGGGTCGGCTTCACCATTATCCGAAAGACTATTATAAAAAGCTTTCAAGTGCCCTTTGTTTTAAAGCACATTCAAACATGTGACAAGTCGAATTCCACCAGTAGGTACATCCCAATTAGGACCTAAAAATCTAGAGTGCGTATCCTTACAAAGTTGTTTATAATCTTGATATCTTCTTCTACTTTTTTAAAAACGTCATGTAACATAAATCGAAAAGATGTAATAAAGTTATTAACATATTGCCCGGATAGTCCGTCTTGCATTACTAAATTAATAATATGTGCAACACAACGAGTATGGAAAAAATCACCGTTTGCAATCGGAAGATATTTAATTTTAATTTTTCAACCGCGGTTGTGTTGTTAGAGGCGTTATCAAATGCAATTGAAAAAAGTTTATTTCCTAATTTAAAAGTACTTATTACATTATCTAAAAGTAAAACAAAAATTCTCCGGTGTGTGGATGTGGAAAAAGATCAAATGCAATCGTACGTTTCATCAATTGCCATGAATTGGGATCCACCCAATGAGCGGTGACGCAAAGGTACGATTCGGGTAAACCGTGTGGAGCCGACCAAACGTCACTAGTAAGTTTACACCGGATTTAAATTTTCAAATAATACAATTAATCATTTTTTGCTTGTTTCCATAATTTTAAACAATAACGTCTAAGTGTAGTACGACTTACGTGAGTGTAACGAGGTTGAAGCGTCTCTCGAATTAAGTTGGTCAACCGAGATTGTCGAAGTGACTAAAAGGCAAAGCTTCTTGAATCACGAACTTCGCCATTTGATCTCGAACCGTATAACATCGTAATTAAGATTCCACCGTCTCCACCAATGTGTTTGTTGCGAATCCGGATTACTTTTCAACGACTTACAAAACTTCTTGCTAATGTGTTTGTTTAAAGTCGTGTTAGAATCTTTAGCAAGCAAAGCTCCACAAACTTGCAACGAGCCTTACAGACCCGTCACTCAACTCAACCATATCCCAATTGCACAAACATCCATGTTACGATGTGTGCAAGAACACGAACGACATTGGATCGTTGGACGAACCTTGACCAACGGAAGTGTGAGTGAGCCATATCAAGATTGAAGAGAGTGAAAGTGTAAAACGAGAGAGTGAACGGGTAAACGAGAGTAAACGAGAGTATTTTTTGCGTTTTTGCGTATATTTTTGCGTTTGAGACTTGGGTACTAACCATATCAACCCACACCTAGTTATACTAACTTATAGGGCAAAAGTGACAAAAAAACGGTCACAAATCGAAGGTAACGGCTATATAGCCGTT
Organism: Flaveria sonorensis; assembly: GCA_025506505.1. NCBI lineage: Eukaryota > Viridiplantae > Streptophyta > Magnoliopsida > Asterales > Asteraceae > Flaveria > Flaveria sonorensis. Next base: position 529 of record JACCIY010001103.1, on the reverse strand, counting down.
AAAAAAACGGACTTTTTTAAAAAAAAAAAAAAACGGTGAAACGGGTCCAACCCGGGTTCAACGGTTCGGGTCGGGTCGGGTCGGGTCTTGTTCGGGTCGGGTTCTAAGAAATTCTAGAAAATCATAACCCGGTTCCAACCCTACGGGTTTTTTTTTCGGGCCCAACCGGGTATGCATATACCGGTCGTACTCGTACGGTTCCGGGTCGGGTCCACGGGTCGGGTCCGAACCCGGTTTTTATGCCAAGTCTAGCTGGACATATAAAAAAAACAATCTAAAAGTTTTGACACGATTTGTATCAATTGGCAGACAAACCAAGTCATCTGCTCTTGCCTCACCTTCTCATCTAGTATTTTAAACCGGTATGATGTATTAATCTACTTACGTCACGACCTAATCATATTTCGTCATAACAATCGTTTTTTCAGTCTCTTTCTTCGTCTTTGATGGTCCAATATTGTCTCTGTGGCGCTGATCTTGTTAGGTGTTTCGTCATAGCGATGATCTATGTCTAACTAGAGTGTTCATG
>JACCIY010001168.1:0-50456 GCA_025506505.1 Flaveria sonorensis | reverse complement strand
GGTGAGTTTGATGTATTCATCGCCATTGTCGGAGAAGAGTTGTTTTATTTTTTTCGTTGGAAATAGTTTTTCAACTAGCTTTTTAAAACGAATGAAACGGAGAAAGTGTCAGACTTTCGTTTGAGCGGGTATAGCCATGTATACTTTTGTGTGGTGATCAACAAATATAAATAATATTTGTAATTGTCAATTGATTAAGACCATACATCAAAAAGATCAAATCAAGTGAAGGAGGTGAGTTGTAGAAAAAGGTCACAAGGCTTACCAACAACAAATAGAAGGGTGCTGGTGTCTCTTGTCTTCTCTTAAATTACCAAAGAAAGAGACGAGAGATATGTCTCAGAGTTGAAGATAAAGATGATTCAGGAGAGCAAAAGCCCGAGTTCGGGTTGCTGTTCAATAATCCAGCTAGAAAAGGGTTTCCATGGTGTCGGCGGTCGACCTTGAAGACAATGGAGGCGAGATAAGGTTCCATTGGATGAAAACGAGTCATGCGACGTTAGGTATGTGGGTTGATATCTTAACTTTATTTCAATTTGAATCGATCAATAAGGTTCGATTGATGGTAGCTTCAAACGATGGGAGAAGAAGATGAACAGTTGGAAGGGAGAGTGTTAGTATAATAAATAAGTGAGGGACTGGAACGTAATATGTTCATAGTATTGGACTGTTTTAATAGGCTTTTAATCCGTTGTAAACCGTTGTAATGAAATTAAGGCCAATGGCCTATCGGAAGTATAAATGAATACTTAGCTAATCTAATTGTTAGCTTGGATTTGGAATCAACTTCTTCTTCTTCTTCTTCTAATTCTAAGCCTACCGTGGATCAGAGCTTCGATCCTCAACGAAGCTCTGTGATTCCACCATCGCCTTTCCACCATGACCACCCCAACCAGGAACTGGAGAAAAACAATTAGGGAGCATGGGCTATCTTTGCTTCGATTGGAGACGACGGCTGAAAGGAATCAAATGAACTGGAAGGGATTAAAGCAGCATCAGAGAAGCAGATATCAAAGATGGCGAATATGAAGAATCAGTTGTCGAATGAAATGTCGTCATTGAAATCTCAAATGTCGGAGGTGATTAAGAGTTTGCAGATGATGAATTCAAATGTTAATCGCAGCAGAGAAGGAGGATCAGAGACAAATACTACTCATCATCATCACGAGGAGGAGGAAACTAGACTCATCGAAGCAACCATCGGTTCTCACGAGTCAAATTCCCAATTTGATGGTACTGAAGTTAGAGTTGGATACAGAGGTTCGAAATTTCTTTGAAATTGATGAAACTCAGAGAAATTGAAGGTCGATACGCACTGTGCATGTTAACGTTTGAGCAGTTCAATGGCATAATCATTTTGTGAAATCAAGGGTCACTTCTGTCACGGACATCCCTTGGAAATGGAATATATAAGATCCATTCAGGCGTGCTTTGCTTCTACCTTGGTAGAAGATGCAATGGGAGCATTGAAGGCTCTCAATCAATTTGATGATTTGGAAGATTATTGTGACAAATTTGACTTGTTATAAACAAGGTTGATATACCTGAGGAGTATGCTGTGAGCCTTTTCATAGAAGGCCTTAAACCAGATATCAATTGGTTATGTTAGGTTGTTTAAAACCTAAGCTGCTCAGAGAAGCCCATTCCTGGCTAGATTGCAAAATCAGGCCATGTAACTGTGTCAACCATCAACACAACCTTACAAACCTGCAACTAAAACCCTTCTATAACCAACCTATTGGTTTCACTTCCAAACTACCCTTATTACCATCCCCACCAATCAAAGCCAATCCTATTAACTCTGCTAGAACAACTAAAAGGTTGACTAGTAAAGAGTTTGATGAGAAGAGAGCAAAGGGGGAATGCTTTTGTGTTCTGAGAAGTCTACTCTTAGGCATAAGTGTTCAACTCCTAAGCAAATGTTCTTGATTGAAGTGATGGATGAAGTTGAGGAGTGTGAGCACATTGATGCAGGGTGTTCTATTCTTGCCTACAGCAGATGTTACACAAGAATGTCAGGATCCACACATTTCATTCCCATGCAATTACAGGTATACCTTCTTATTCCACTATGAAAGTAGTTGGGGCTTTGGGAACTAGGAAATTACAAATCTTAGTTAACAGTGGATCAACTCATAGTTTGTTAGTCCAACAATTGCTGTCAAATGAAATGCCTATTCAAACCATAGCTGATGTACCTATTTATGATTGCTGATGGTAATCAGTTGAATTGTGTCCCAATCTGCAAGGATTTTCAGTGGACCATGCAAGGGAAATGGGTTTTAAAGCAGACATGCTTATATCCCTTTAAGCAACTATGATATAGTATTAGGCATTCAGTGGTTACAGACTTTAGATGACATTGTGTGGAATTTTAACACCCTAACCATGAAATTTTCTGTGAATAAACATCCCTTTGAACTTAAGGGCCCTACTACCTTCAGGGTGTCAATATGTGCACCATTGAAAAGATGTCTTCTCTTACAAGCTTCCCCCATAGGGTACAAGCCCCACCTATTAGCCAACAACGACCAGGGCGTCCAACATAAATTGCTATACCTAATTTAACCTTAAATGACCAAAGACTCATTCATTAACTATTTTTGCTGACATCTTTGAAATACCCACTGGTCTACCTCCTAGTAGATCTTGTGATCATAGAATCTGATTAAAAGATGAATCTATGGTGCTTAATCTGAAACCCTACAGATATCCTAGTGCACATAAGAATGTTATTGAACAGATGACTAAGGAAATACTGGACTCTGGTGTTATAAGAAATAGCACCAGTGCATTTGCACAGCCCCTTTGTGCTTGTTCAAAAGAAATATGGCCACTTATTGAATGTGTGTGGATTACCAGAGATTAAATGAAGCAACTATCAAAGATGGATTTCTATTCCTTTGATAGAAGAATTATTGGATGAGCTAGGAGGGCTTGTGTCTTTCCAAAGCTGGATTTGAGGTCTGGTAGACCAAATCAGCATGTTGAAGGGGATATCCATAAGACAACTTTCAAGACTCACCAGGGTCATTATGATTTCTGGTTCTTCCATTTGGTCTCACCAATACCCAGCCACATTTCAGTCCCTAATGAACTCCATCTTCCAATCGGTTATGAGAAGAACTACCTTAGTCTTCTTTGATGATATTTCTAGTTACAGTCCTTCCTGGGAACACAATCTAAAAGATCTGCATGAGGTCTTATCATTGATGAGAATCCATCACTTCGAGCTAAACAATCTAAGTGTTCCTTTGGGGGAAGCAAAGTTGGAATACTTGGGCCACATTATCACTGGGCCTGGAGTTTCTACTAACCCTCATAAAATAGAGGCATTAAGAATGGCCTTTGCCTGTAACTGTCAAGCAATTGAGGGGGTTTCTTGGGCCTTGCTAGGTACTAGAAGGTTTATTTGTGGTTTTGGAGTTATAGCCAAACCATTGACTAATCTTCTAAAGAAGGATGCTTTTGAATGGAATGAACAAGCCCAACTTGCCTTTGATTCACTTAAATCAGCCCTGTGTTCTTCTCCTGTATTAGCTTTGCCTGATTCTCTAAACCTTTGTCATTGAAACTGATGCTTCGGCAAAAGGTTTGGGGGTTGTCCTAATGCAAGATGGGCACCCTATTGCTTTTTATCAACAAAGCTTTATCCGTAAGGCAGCAGGCCTTATTTTTATATGAAAAGGAACTCTTTGCCAATCTTGATGGCTGTGAAAACTTGGCACCATTATTGATTTGGAAGCATTTCATCATTAAGACTGATCAGCAGAGTCTGAAACATTTGTTGGATCAAAAGATCACTACACCATTGCAACAAACATGGCTTTCAAAGTTATTGGGTTATGATTACGAAATTTCTTATAAGAAGGGGGTGGAAAACAAGTTGTAGACGCACTCTCCAGAGCTTCTGGGTTGGCTCTATTCTCCTTCACTTAGCTCTATTCACCTGTTCTTTTGACTAGATGTCAGCAAGCATGGAAGGCTGATGATCAGTTGGCTTCACTTATCCAACTTTTACAAGCTGGACAAGTGGTGCCCAACAAACATTGGGATGGCCATTTTACTTACTAAAAAAGGAAGTTGTTGATAGGCAAAGATATTACCCTTCGTAATGACATTATCAAATGGTGTCATGATTCTTCTTGGGGGGTCATTCGGGTTTTAAACCGACTCTACACAGGTTAAGAGAAAGTCTTTATTAGGGGGATGTTCAAAAGATGTTCACAGATTTGTCAAGGAGTGCTCAGTTTACCAACGGGCCAAATATGAGACCATTGCTTCTCCTGGTCTTCTCAATCCTTTTCCCATTCCTACATCCATCTTTATTGACTTTTCCATGGATTTCATTTTTGGATTACCAAAAGTCCATGGCAAGAACACCATTTTTTCATTATTGACCGATTAACCAAATATGCCCATTTTATTCCCCTAGCACACCCTTATACAGCTACTACTCTTGCTCAAATTTTCTTGATCAAGTGTTCAAATTTCATGGCAACCCCATCACCATATTTTCTGACTGTGATCCAGTTTTTTATAGCAACTTTTGGCAGGAATTCATGCAACTTCAAGGTGTTAATTTGGCTACATCTAGTGCCTATCACCCTCAGACTGATGGCCAAACAGAAGTCTTAAACCGGTGCTTGAGATTATTTGAGGTGCATGACTATGGATTCTCCTCTACAATGGGTTAAGTGGTTTCCTTTGGCCCACTGGTGGTACAATACGTCATATCACCTCACCATACATATGACCCCTTTTGAGGCATTATTCGGGTATAAGCCTAACATTCACATTCCTTATGTAGCTGGTGAGACAACTTTAGTAGCTGTGGATGAATTACATCGTGATCGTGAAGCGATGATTTAGTCTCTTAAACGTCACTTGCACACAGCTAGAAAATTGCATGAAAAATTTGCAAATGCACACCGGCATTGAACGGTCGTTTGAAGTGAGTGAGTGGGTGTATGTTAAACTTCAACCCATGGTTCAGACATCACTTAAATCGCATCACAATGCGAAGTTAAGTCCTCGCTACTATGGTCCATTTCTTATTGTTGAGAAGTGTGGTTGTTTGGCTTATGATTGGATCTTCCACCCGAATGCTATGATTCATCACACTTTCCATGTTTCTTTATTGAAAGCTGCTCATGGTGTTAATCATGTTATCACTCCATTGCCTTCGGCGTCAAGGTTCATTCTACAACCTCGAGCTATTGTTGATCGTCGGTGATTAAACGTGGGTAATCAGGCTGCGGCCCAGTGCTTGGTTCATTGAATGATTTCCGATCATAGAGGCTTCATGGGAATTTGAAGATGAATTTCGGCTTCGTTTTCCCCACTTTTGTTTTTGAGGACAAAAACTTTGTTAAGGGAGGGGTATTGTTAGTATAATAATAAGTGAGGACTGGAAATGTAATATGGTCATAGTATTGACTTGTTTGTAATAGGCTCTTAATCCGTTGTAAACCGTTGTAACAAAATAACGGCCAACGGCCTATCGGAAGTATAAATGAATACTTAGCTAATCGAATTGGTTAGCTTGAATTTGGAATCAACTTCTTCTTTTTATTCTAATTCTAAAGAAATTAACGGACAACGGCCTATCGGAAGTATAATAAATACTTAGCTAATCAAATTGGTTAGCTTGGATTTGGAATCAACTTCTTCTTCTTCTTATTCTAATTCTAAGCCTAACAGAGAGATTGTCGATGTTACTTGGTCATCTTCTTCTTCTTTTTCTGCTTAAATGAATATCGATTAGGGTTTTATGGATTTTGATTTTTCCTTTCTTTCCTCTGAAACGCGAAGCCTAAGCCTCCGGTTGAGGATGTTAAAGGTGACTTTGACCCTGAAGCTTAGAGAAATCAATAGTGCTCCATACTCCAAACAGGTGAATGTTATGAAAGGCTTCTGTTCTTATTACTACTTAATAAATTTCATAGTTAATCACAATTGAAGATACCTTTATTTGTTGTTTGCAACCTGACTTTAAGAAAGATATCTTATATGCCGGAGACTATAAGGATGAAAATATAGGATAGTTACCTTACCTACACCCACTCAAACACTGTTACATACAAATGAAAATATGCTATAATTTCATGATTTTGTTTATGCAGGAGAATGATGATTTTGTTCTTCCAAATGGAAATGATGAGGTACGTTCAAAGGTGAAACCTTTTATTTTATAATTTACTGAGTTGAACCTAAGATCGTTTATGGCATTCAATGGCTGTTTCTTGTTAATTTGTCTTGGAAATTGGGCTTCACCTTCCAATTCTTTTGGTGTTTTTCATTTTATTAATCAGTTTGTTTAGATATGTTGAAAATGTTCTTTTTCTCATAATTGATTCTCAAATTGAGGAGTGTAGATAATCTAATTATGAGCCTTATGCTCATGTAATATGGATATAACTAGTTGGCTCAAAAGGAATAAGAAGTCTTTATTTCTTCATAAGTTTGTTTATGTAGCATTGTCTTCTGTATATGTATACTTATTGTGCATTTTGGGTATCATCTTATGATTATTATGGTGTTTCAGGCAACTCTTAATAATTTTCTTTTTAGAATTTTGGGATAAATTTATATTGTAACAGGGGTGACGATGTTCTATAGCAGTGCTTGAGTCCTCTGTAGATGCTCAAATAGTTGTGCTGCCAAATTTTCTGCCACTTCATTAAAGCAGAGGTAAAGTGTATGTTGTTTTAAAACTAATAATATGTTGCACCTTAAAAATTATTGTTTTAATTGCTTATATATGTACTATTTTTCTTTTCAATTAGTAAATCTTTGATGGTATTGTTCTTGGGCTTCAGAGCGCTTATGCTACATTGTACTTATAGTTGATATGAAAATGAAGGAGTAAAATGAAAGTGTGATCTAGAAACCAATCTTTCAATTGCTATTATGGAATCATTGCTCCACAATAACAAATTCTTTTTCTGCATGTATTCGGTGATGGATTGAGTCGGGGTTTTGGAGAGTTGTTTTATGCGATGCTGCAATTGTTTGATGTGTCCTCGTGACGGTGAGGCATAGGTAGTCGCCAAAATTTGATGAAGCGTTTGTGATGAGAGGAACAATTTGAGGAGAGAGGCTACCAACCAAAGCGCCAAATAAGAGTCCATCCTGGCGAAACCATTGGTTGTAATCCTTGTGAGGGAGGAGGATCCGTCGGCTGCAACTATAGGAGACGGAGGTAGTGTGTTCCATCTATGAACTTGTGTAGATCGAGTCCGTGGATGAGTGCTTCTATATGCGTTTTCCAACTCACATAATTTGTCGAAGTGAGTTTGAGGGCTGCCGGAAAAGTGACGACAGTGAGATCTTTCATCGAGTTGTTAATGATGAGTGATGATTCACCTTGGTCGGACATGTTTCTTGGCTGCGGTGCAGATGAGGAAGATGAGCTGGTTGGAGAGGATGGGTTAGAGCCGAGCTTTGATACCATGTAAAGGTTTAGAGAACTCAATGGTAGAATGTTTAAAGTGTTGAGGAAGAAAACGTATCTGATACATTCATTAACAATTTAAAGATATACACAAAAAGAGAAGTTGTTTACAACAATCTAACAACTATTGACTAATCTAAACACTTCAAATATAAAAGGATTTACGTGAATATTAAATAATAAACTATAAATAAATAATAAAGTAATCACTTAACAATAATATGTATGTTGAACGAATTCGAGTGGTCATCTCATTCCCTTTTATTTTTAGTTATAAGAATTTGATATGAAGATACATTAACGAATCTAATTATATGTCACATTATTTGGCCTTGAGATTTGAGAATTGATGAACATGGACTAAGAATGCCTTGCTTACAACGTCGAAATTTCCTTGAAATTTTAGAATTTTTTACATCTAAAAAATTGCAGGACAATAAAAGAATCTATAATTGCAACAAAGTTGATAAGGTTTTTGTGTTTGCTTCTAAATTGTAAATTCATCGCTAATTTTAAATGAAATTGCTTATTCTTTTACATCTTGCTGTACAGGTTGGAATCTAAGCAGCTTATTGGTTGCTACAATGTATGTATGGATCTATAAATGTTTTTATGATATGTTATTTAGTTTTTGATTGTTTTATGTATAATTAATTGTTGATTAGGATAGCGCCGGTAATCTGTCATGCTAAAGTTGTTCGGATGTATTAAGCCTGCAATATTGTTATATACAGTAACTAGTTGTGGATTAATTATCGGTGTTTGAATTATATGTGTAATAATCTTTTCATTAGTTCTCAAATATTATTAGAATGTTTGCCGTGCCGGATTTAATCTAATGGTTACGTATGTATATGTATGATGTTAGATAACATGTATCCATGAGATTATATATTACAAATATTTTAAAAGGCACATGTACCAAATCTGGAAGCAAATAGATTTTATGACATGAAAATGATGACTTATTCATGATGAAAACCTGAAAAACATCACATTTCATCGACCCCATTCCATCTTTAACATGAAAACTTATATGTTTGCTAAATTAGAAACCAATTGTTTAATCTTCAAAAAGTCAAACGGTACACTTCAAAGGTTTCACCAATGAATTGTGATTTTATGTTTACACTCTTTTGAATAATATTTGAATAATGTAATCATATTTTGATTCGAATAGTAAGATACTGACCTCAAATTTGACCAAGAATTGTAGTCACAAGCTGCTTGAAGACGGTAATAAAGTTAAAACGTACGAGTTAAATAGCGTTAGCTACCCGTATGTACATGACAGACAAGAACTCTGGGTATATGTATTTTTCACTAACCTGATAAAAGAAAGTTTGCATTCCAATTGGTAAATAAAATATTCAGCCACAAACTTAATTTCATATGCACTAGCAACTAACAATTTATTTATTATTTAGGAAGTGTTTAGATCTGAGTTCTGAAGTTGAAGCGGCAATGTAATCATTTTCTAATACTATAAGAAATATATATTGCTTTTGATTATCTGACTAGCCTGGGTCAAATAATCAGTTCTGCATAATCAATTCCATGCTTGCGGCGACAAACTTGATTACCAAAAGTTCGAATTAAAATTTCTCATTTAACCCTTCTTAAACTAATTTGAAAGACTACTTGCAAAGAGCCCATTAAATATAGAATAAGAAGGGAAAGATAGATTGAATTGGATTATTAAGGATTTGGTTGCCAAAAAGAAAAATAGATAAGGTGGAGTAAGATGTTATGCTTAGTATAATGATAAACATTGAAGCAATGATAAAAGTAATGGTTCTAAACGGACAATCATCAAGTTAGGCTATAAACAATTTATATTTTATGTTTGAATAATCATTATGTTAGGATAATTAGAGTTATTTAACATTCTTAATTTGCAACTTTAAGTGGATTGTTTTATATAATTTTAAAATTATGATCAAGATTAAATTTTAAAACTATAAGCATGATTAAAGTGTTGAAAATAAAATTGATTAAACAAGGAAAGAAAATTTAAACGGTGTAGAAGAGAAACATGGTCTTAAAAAAGGGGTTATCGCAAGCAGGTACTTGCAAATTAGTTACAAGCCGATGATTACAAATTGGTTTGAAGAAGCAACAGTCACAAAAGGAGGCGGTTGCAAATAAAAACGGTTGCAAAACAAGCTTGGTCGTAAATGTGCCAACAGTCGCACAATGGTTGCAGTAAGCCATTTGCAACGTGTATTTATTCTATCACACTTCGATTTTCAGCACACCGAGGACGTGTAACCGATTGGTTTCGTTTGTTTGTTTCGTGGTTTTAAATCATTTTAAGTAGTGGAATATTTTATATCAAAACACATTTTCAAAAGCGACATATAACCCTTTTAATATTTAAACAATCAAAATTTTGGTTTCACATATAGTTATACTGCCACAACGAATTTAAGTGCTTAGAGAGACGTAATACTTTTAGCAATTCACTTGCTAATATGTACGTCATCCGGTTTATCTAAACATAAGGAGTCGACATCCTTTGGGCCCTAACCTACACCAACATATCCTAAACATGCTTACTTGTAAAAGGTTTGGAACAGGGTTTTATGCGATGCGGCCCGCATTCTTAACTTGATTTGGCCCGCATCGTGACCGCGTATCAAAACTAATCCTTAGTCATCAGTCATGTGTCAATTGTCGATTCCTTGTCATCTCTTTCATGTCGACCAACTAGAGTTTGCTTAACTTGGCAGACGTGGCCGCATCCTTACCAGGATGCGCCTCTCGTCCCCTTATGATGCGACCCGCATCACCACAATGTAGCCCACATCGAGTTTATATTTTTTAGAATTTTTCTTTTTCTTTATTTTGAAAATTTTGAGGGTGTTACATACTCCCTCACAATTTCGATCACAAAATGGTCGTAACAGGGCTTTTGCTACCGTTTTGCAACCTAAAATACAGTGATCACTGCTAGTTTTCTAGCAATGGAAGATAAAACAACCCAACCCTTACGAACTATATATACAATCATTGTAGGTAAGTTTAACTATATTATGAACCACCATGAAATCTTTTAGACACATTTCAAACATTCAAAAGTATATTAAAAACACTGTCAATCATAACAGATCCTTGACGTTCAGGTATGCACTTCCTTGATCAATTATAACATGAAGCGAAACGACGGATAAGTGGTAATGGAAATTAATTATTATCAACCAACATATTATGTCCAAATTATTGTCTTCCCTACTGCCTTTCTTATTACTTTCTTATTACTGTTGTTTTTTATATATGGAGCTACTTGAAATATTTTCTTTTCTTTCAATAAATAAATTTAAATAATATAAAAGCTGAATCAATAATATAAAAGCTGAATTATTAGTTAATCATCATTGGTGTCAGACTAGCTTCTAAGAGGACAGAGGGACACGAGATAAATATTTGTGGCATTGAGAGAAATATACATAGATGTCAAATATCTTTAAATTTAACTTACTTTCAATACAAAATATGTAACGAGAAATTAAAAGTTAAATTTTCATTTTGAGAAATAGAAAATTATCCTAAATGTGGTTCAACTTCATCTTTCATATTTTCCGACAATTCAACCTCAAGTATTAAAATGGAACATTTGTTAGATTTGTACTTTTGACTTTTGAGTTTTGACCAACGGTGGCTAACGTCAGGGGCATTCAGGCCCATTCTAGATTTCTTGAGGGTGCAATATGCAATATGAACAAACACAAAGGACTGTTATGCAATCTTCTCTATATTTAAAGTGGCTACCGGCCCACCGTCTACACGACCTCCGTCCAGCCGGTAGCCGTTATATATTCTCGTCTGAAACAAATTATTTGATTTTATTTTACTCATTTTTCATGCTTCAATAATATAAATTGATTATTATGAACTACCCCACGTTGGAAAGGCTCCTATGTGACACCAAACCGACACAACATATTTTTATAATTTGTTTTAAACTTTTATAAAATTTATGATTTGTTAGTCAATAATAATTCATAATAACAATTTTACAAATAATACTTTCAACTTCAACTTTTGTTAGCAAATACAATTTCACTTATATAATCATTATAAATTCACACTTTATTCTCTCACAAGAATAATTACGAGCAAATTGTGGGAACACATATTTTTAAAGGGTTGCCTTTGCCGATGAAAATAAAAGAGTCAAATTGTTGAAATGAATTATTATCAGCTAATATAGTTTAGCTTGGATTTTATAATTTTATTTCAAGTACTGCATTAACGCATTTTGTGTGAATTGGTTTTTAACTATGAGTACTTTTTTCCAGAATATTAACAGACCTCATATACCCTACAAATTTAATATCAAGCAACCGAAATTTGTGCTAAACACATGAAGTTCAAGGATGTTATAGGTAGAGAATAGTGGAATTCTGATTTGAATTAAAGAACTCTACTAGATAGACTAAAAGGCTTATTAGTATGGCCCGATTATTTTTTAAGTTTTATTTTTGTGACCGCTAGACACACTCTACACCAAATCTATTCTCCTCGTAAAATCAATACAACTATATTTAGAGGACTTGAATATTATCTGATTTTTAGTCAGAGAAGGTAACAATTTACTATTAAAATGTATTATTTTACTATTGCTATTTAATTATTTATAAATCAATGAAATTCTCTCTACATAGATCTCATAAACCCTAACATCATGAGTCACATAAGGTGACATTATAAAATGTTGAGCATTTAAAAATACAATCAAATATATTGAGAGTCGCGAAATGCTATCAGATCGTAACTATTTGTGTTTATACAAATTTTTAATCGGATAAAACTCAATTACAAGAATAAGTACGATATGTGTGTGAGAAAATCCGTTCACTAGTGTAAAGCGTGAAGAAGAAGATAGTCTGACACAAATTGTGTTCAAATTCGAACTTTGTTAGGGAGTGGGGAACTGCCAAAGGCAGTTATTGTCTTCAAATATGACAACTTTGGCCCCTTCGAGTTTCACATATGACAACTATCGACCCCAACTAGGGGCTAAGTCCTTTGGACCCCGATTTCAAAGGCGTTACCCCCGAACCCCGTCAAGGAGGCGTTGCTCCCTTAAAACCCTCATTGATTAGGGGCTTTACCCATAAGAAGGTTTTAAATATCAAAGATCACAATAACCTCAACACAATCATAAGCTTCACACCTACTGACTTGTTTGAAGGATATTCTGATCACATTAGTTATTAGTCAATTCAATTAAATTAAAATCTATCTATACTAATAAAAATAGGTTTTTGAAAGCCACATGACACAATTCTAGGCATTGTAATATTTATTTTCCCGCTTCTCTCTTCTAATAAATATTACATTAACTACTAATGATATCATTTAATTATTTTTCATATCAAAATTTTTTATTAAATCAAAAAAGAGATCTTTCTACAAATGTAATTTCTAAGGAAATAACTTTTTATAAAATAAGAAATTATTTTAAAAAAATATCAAACTTTTTAAAAACACTATATATTTTAAAACCTGTGTTTTCTAAAAAAATAAAATTCTTATGAAACAAAAATAATTAAAATTAAAAGTTTAAAGAAATTATTAAAGTTGACACTTTTTTAAAAATGGTTGTTTTAAAACAGTTTATTTAAAAACCAACTTTTTTTAGAAAAACAAAAAAAATAACAATAGTTTAATAACTGACATTGTCCTTTTATCACTTGTATGTAATGTTAATCATATCTTATATTAAAAGATCGTTTTATAATTCATTTATTTTTTGTTAATAACTATTTACTATTTTATTTATTCAACTCGTATAATACACGTGGTATTAACCTAATATGTAACATAAAATCAATTGACAAACGAAAGAATCGCTGATCTAGCTTATGTGTTCGCTTACGGGATTCTTTTATCGAAGTAGGATTGCATTTTCATCCGTAAATAATAATAAATTTGTTGACTTTGACTTCCACTAGAAACACCGCTTTGAATTCGTTGACCATTTTAGGAGCAAGTTTTATTTACACTAGAAATTATAAAAACAAAAGAATATATAAAGTAGAATAAATTGATAATATACAGGCGAGAATACACGTGCTCCGTCCTTATGTTCGAATATTTAATTTCTTATTAACTACTGAAAAGAAAAGAAAATTTAACGAGTTATTTTTTTTCTTTTTCATCCACTTAGTTTACATATTTGTATTTATTATCCTAATCCTTATAATTTAATTAAAAATCATTATTTATTACATATATATCTTATTTTTTTAAAAAAAATTCACATCCCATTCAGCCATTCCCTACTTGTACTCTTATGATCGGTTGAACATTCCATATAATATATGATCCCGATCAGTTCACACGACCCCGGGTAAACCAAACTCGTAGTGATCCAAACCCGGGGTGTGATTAATGTTATGTTTATAAAAATACGTAAATTGAAAGTTAAATAGTTATATATATTCAATAAAATTATAAACATCATATTAAATAAGTGTAATTACGTTATTATTGTATAACTTCAAATCTTAAATGACTACTTTTGCATAAACAAAAAACGTCTAATTTTATTAAAGTAATACATTATGAGTTTTTCTTAAAGTAATTCATTACAAGTTGAGTTAATTGAGATAATAACACAGAACATTTCTAATGTGTCTCTTTATGAAATGGTTGTCTTCCCCAAACTCTCTTTCATTTCATTTCATTTTTTTTTTTCATCCTTTATAATCTCTTACAGATGAGAGTTCTCTCTTCTAGAAATGTTCAAAGTCGGATATTCGAAAATTTCGGATGGTAGAAATCACTATCCGTATCCGTATCCAAAATTTTGGATATCCGAAATTTCGGATACGAATACGGATAGTGATTCGGATACCCGAAATTTATTTTTTATTATTTTTATTTTTTAGTTTTTTACAATAATTATACATATGCTATTATAAAATAATATAAAAAACCAACTTATATCATAAAAGTCACAATATACATTTGAAAACCTCAATCTAAAGTAAAAATATATCTAAAATTTAAAAAAATAAAAAAAATATTTTTAAGTTTTCGGATAATCGGATTCCGAATATCCGAAACTTTTGAAAATCATTATCCGAATCCGAATCCGAATTTTTAGATATCCGAAAATTCGGATATTTCGGATTCGGATATTTTTAAACACCCATGCTCTCTCCTCCATGTTTGTTGCAATAAGTTGTCACACCCTTTGTTTTCCTCAACGCAGGCTCACAAATTTGCTCGTTGGAGGTGCTACAAGGATAGTTAGGATTATGTTTATAAACAAATTTAATTTTGTATATAACGCTTTCAAAATATATGTTTTAACCAACTATTTTCCAAATAAGTTATTAGATATTATCATATATTTATGTGTTCTTAAAATAACCATAATGTTACGGACATAAACCTATACAAGATATGAAATTTTCACTCATCAATTATATGAATAACAAATGCAAAGTATACAGACCAAACAAGCATTTTCACTTAAGGCTACTAGCATTAGGGCTGCAAACGAATCAAACGAACACAAACAAGACCTTGTTCGTGTTTGTTTATTAAGAAATAACATGTTTATGAACTGTTCACGAACACTTACCAAACGGTTTTCTTATTCGTGTTCTTTCATTAAGGAAATGAACATGTTCATAAACTGTTCACGAACACTTACCGAACCAAACGAACACAAACAAAATCAAACGAAAACAAACAAATGTTCATGAACATGACAAACACAAAGAAGTCCATGAACACCAACGAATACAAATGATCACATATTTATTTTAGAAATAAAATCAGCATTTTCATCACAAAATTTACAAAAAATAAATAAACATGTAACATAAATATAAAAAACACTTGATATACTTATCGTAAAAAACTAACACAAAAATTAAGAACATAATCGAACATATTAGCGAACATAAACGAACACATTATCGAACGTTCACGAACGACATTAACGAACATAAACGAACACATTATCGAACGTTCACGAACATAAACGAACGAACACGGCTTGTGTTCGTGTTCGTTCGTTTAACTAAACGAACGAAATTTTCTTGTTCATGTTCGTTCATTTACTAAACGAACAAACATAAACGAACTTCCCGTCTAGCATTCACAAACTGTTCGTTGAACATTCAGTTCGTTTGCAGCCCTAGGAGCAATTGTATTATTTTCCTCATTTTCTCCGAGTCACACGTTAGCGCCACATCAACTTTTTTTTCCCTCGGTTTTTTCCTGTTTTACAGAATGTCGTTCAAAAATTTCCCAATTTCCTCGTTTGGCAACTTCACAACAAAAAAAGAGTAGCCAGTGGTGTCCGGTGAACTTTCACCGGTTTTCGAAGATTTGGGTGACACAAGGTTCGAAGGATGGTATTCCCATCTAGGGCCGGGCTTCCCAACCATACCCAATCACGATACCATATCACCTAACAAACTAGTTTACTAAAAATAAGTTCTAGTGAGGCATCGCTTTTAAAACTATATCCCAAACATTATGAAATGGCACGATTGAATCCCCTCAAATCATTATTCCTTTGAACCCAACAAGCCACTTTCTCCATGGGCACTCCAATCAAGCAACACAATTGCAAACCAATGTGGACAACGTGGATACAATTATTAAAGCCAGTCAAATTTAACTTCTTTCAAGTCAAACGTACAACTCTCAATGCACACACATGTCACCCCTATACTTGTACTCTTATGGTCGGTTCAACACTCTATATAATCCCACACACCCACATTCAACACGTCAAACTTCCATCTTAGATTTGGTCAACAATCACAAATGGCAACTTCATCTCTATCTTTCCCCTCTCTCCACCACCGGAATCTTCAACCACCCAAAACTCTCCGACGATCAACCACCACCACCACCGGCGTCCGCCGCCGGATCACCGCCACCTCCGCCGATACAGCCACCACCGCCGCCGGCAACACCACCGCCACCAACCTCCCTCTCCGCCCGATCCCGGGGTCCTACGGTGTACCCTTCTTCCAACCGCTTAAAGATCGGTTTGAGTACTTTTACGCCGCTGGTGGCCGTGATGAGTACTTCAAATGTCGTGTTCAGAAACACCAGTCGACGGTGTTTCGCGCCAACATGCCGCCGGGGCCCTTCATCGCCACCAACCCGAACGTCGTCGTTTTGCTCGACGCCAAGAGTTTTCCGACGCTTTTTGATGTCAGTAAAGTCGAAAGAAGGATCTCTTCACCGGAACTTACATGCCGTCGACTGAACTCACCGGCGGCCACCGTGTCCTCTCATATCTTGACCCATCGGAGCCCAAACATGCTCCGTTGAAGAACATGGTCTTCTTCATGCTCAAATCGTCGATCAAAAGAGTCTTGCCGGAGTTTGAAACGACTTACAACGAACTGTTTGATGGTCTTGAGTCGGAATTGGGTCAAAAGGGTAAAGCTTTGTTCAACGACGCCGGCGAACAGGCTGCGTTCCGGTTCCTGTGCCGGACGTATTTGCAGACGAACCCTGAAGAAACCATGATCGGAAAAGATGGTCCGAAGCTCATTAGCACATGGGTGTTGTTCAATCTCGCACCTTTACTCCGTTTAGGGCTCCCATGGTTCGTCGAAGAGCCTTTACTCCACACCTTCCGGCTACCTCCGGCGATGATCAAGAAAAACTACCAAAAACTCTACGATTTCTTCGAATCGTTTTCATCTCCGATCATCCAACACGCGGAATCGTTATCAATTTCGAAGGAAGAAGCTGTACACAACATCTTGTTCACCATCTGCTTCAACACATTTGGGGGAATCAAGATTCTGTTCCCAAACACCCTGAAATGGATCGGCCGTGCCGGAGCAAATCTGCACACCCAATTGGCGTCGGAGATCAGGGGCGCTATCAAGACCCACGGCGGAGGGAAGGTGACGATGGCGGCGATGGAGCACATGCCGCTGATGAAGTCCGTCGTGTACGAGTCCCTCCGGATCGAACCTCCGGTGGCGTTACAGTACGGCAAAGCTAAGCGCGACATGACGATCGAATCACACGACGCCGTTTTCAAGGTGAAAGAAGGTGAGATGTTGTTTGGGTATCAGCCATTTGCGACTAAAGATCCAAAGGTGTTTGATCGGCCGGAGGAGTTTGTGCCGGAGAGGTTCGTCGGCGCCGGAGAGGAGCTTTTGAAGTACGTTTTGTGGTCTAACGGCCCGGAGACGGAGGGTCCGACTGTGGGGAACAAGCAGTGTGCCGGAAAAGACTTTGTGGTGTTGATCACTCGGTTGTTCGTCGTTGAGCTTTTCCGACGGTATGATTCGTTTGATATTGAGGTCGCCTCGTCTCCGTTGGGTGCGAAAGTGACGTTGACGTCGTTGAAGAGAGCTCGTGTGTGATGATTAATGTTGCCGGAGAGGGTCGCCGGTGGGTTATGAAAGTGCTCCGAAGGGGGTAGTTTAGGGAATGTTATTATTATTTGTGGTGGATGTCCACGTGTCAATTTTGGTTTTTTGTTTGTGGTTTTGCTTTGCTTATGACTTATGAGTTATGACATCGTACTTTATGGATAGTGAAATTGAATATATTTGTTAAGTTGTTTTTGTATCTTAAAGGAATTGAATATTGAATATGTTTGTTTCTGTTGGTTTAAATACTTATAAGGTGTCAGATGTAGCGTGACAGAAAGAGAGTATATTATGCGATGGGTGATGCTAAAACGTGTCATTTAATAATTTTAAATTCCCATACCTCTGCTTAAACTTGTGAAGTCTATTTTTTTTATTAAAGAATAAACACAAACACATTAATGTAATTCTACACATAAGTTATATCAAATTCTAATGTATCCTTTTTAAAAGACTTGTGAAATTTGTTATCCTTTTCTTTTAACATTTTTTACTTAACGTATCCCCCTTAAAGATTTTTACTTGGTATCGTTGTAATGCGAACCGATAGTTATATTCAAATCAAACAGGAGGCTTATACAAAAAAAGTTACTTAAAGATGCCAACAAGGAAAATTGTAATCCAATATGTGTACAGATAGATCCAAATGTTCGACTTACTATAGGAGACTACGAAGAAGCATTCAGTGCATCGAGTGTTGATGAATTGTCGGTCGGTTGAGGTATCTTATGCAAACTCGACCTCACTTGGCCTTTTTGGGTGGAATCGTGAGTAAGTACACATAGTCATCTAAGTGATCAAAACGTTAATGTAATTTAGCACATCATAACGACAAATTTAGATTTTATAAACCATCATATTTTTATAAGTATAAGAGAAAAATGATATAAGATTTAGAACCTTGAAGCTGTTTTAAGAGCTTGTATATTTTTAATTTGATGACTTGTATATTATTACACATCATTACTTATTACTATTTTTTTTATTTTATAAATAACTATTATAATTACTTTAAATATTATTATTATTATTATTATTATTATTATTATTATTATTATTATTATTATTATTATTTTATTATTATTATTATTATATATTATTATTGTTATCGTTATTGTTATTCTTAAATTCAATGAATTCATATGGATTAAAAAAATTAAATTAAAATCCATTAATAATATTACCATACTAACCCTATAAGTGTCTTAAGATCAATAAAAAATTATTATTTTGACATCCTAAAATGTTTTATAAATAATATAGAAAATATAGATATTCATTATTGCTTTCTATATGTTATGTATAATGAATTGGCTCGCGTGATTTGCGGGTGTTAATGAGTCTTTTTTTCGACAAGCCTTAAATACTGATTATATTATTATTATTATTATTATTATTATTATTATTATTATTATTATTATTATTAGTATTAGTATTATAACTATGCAAATATTTTATAAATAGTATTTGGTTAATAATGTAATACTTAATTTAAATAGTAAAAATATAAATGAAAACTATAAATATAATGTTAATTTAAATTATTAAAAATAAAGTAATACTTAATATAGTGAATTTAATCATATGCATTAGAGTAAATTACACTTTTCGTTCTTTAGGTTTATAGCAAATTTCAGAAATCATCCTTAAACTAAGAAAATTACAGTAAACATCCTTTATATTTAAAAATGTTTGCACGTTTCATCCTATCCCCTGACGCCCGTTAATTTCTGTCGTTAAATAAACCCACGTGACTCCCACGTAAGGGTAAAATAGTCTTTTTATACCCCCTTCCTTATTACCCCTTCTTCTAATAAAACCTCCCTCTTTCTCCCTGATTTCATAGCTAGTGGATCAAGCTAGGGTTTCATCACCGATCGTTCATCAAGAAGAATGATTTTTTGCTCTTGTGGTAAAGAAGCGATGATCCAAACCTCATGAACACTTCGTAACCCAGGCCGTCGCTTTTATGCGTGTTCAAAATGCAGATTCTTTAGATGGTTTGATCCTCAAATGTGTCCAAGATCTGTTGATATCATCCCTAGTCTAATTAAAGCAAAGAACAACTTGGAAGAAAATGTGAAAGCATCCAAAGCTGAAGTAATGAAACTGAAGAAGCTGTTGATTCTTAGTTGAATAGGTTTCATCTTGATTGTATCTTGGTTAAGTAGCAAATAGTTTCAGTAATGTATTTTGATTGTATTTTGTAATGCTTTATGTATAACTGTAATGTAATGTTGTTTCAGTGGCAATATAAATTAGCCTTTATGGCACTGTTTGGTTAATCAATGTATTATTCTAGTAGGCAATAATACACAAGTATAACTGCTGGCACACAAACAAAATACATTACATATTGTTCAACTGCCTGATAAACCAAGGTTTTAAAATTCAGTACATCATAATTTTTCCAAATACATACTAAAAGAAAGACCAAAAACATTTGTTGTTGCCAATGTTCCAAACACATTCTATGGTTGTTGTCGCTGCCCCTTGCATGAGCTAGAATTATGGCCCTTGTTTCCACACTTGCTACATGTAACTGTGGTATTCTTCTTTGACAGCCTTCTACCCTTGGTGATGTCTTCCATCTCTACTGCTAACCGCTTCCTTGCTTTTTGGGTCTTCCTACTTGTTTGTGATTAATTGGTGGTGTAATGGTTGTAGGAACTTCAGAAATTGATCACCTACAATATCATACTCATTATCATCTCACCTTGTATAGTCATGAAATTGACCACCTACAATATCATCCCACATTACATTGTCTTGAAAGTGATCACCTATAATATCATCCCACATGGCATCTACATTTTCATTCTGTTCAACTCGATCATCTAAATGGCCATCCCCATTTTGATCCTGAACACCTTGATCATCTACATGGTCATCCTCATTCAGATCCTGTTCAGCTTGATCATCTACATGGTTATCCCCATTCTGATTTTGTTCAGCTTCATCACCTACATTGTCATTCCCATTACCATTCTGATCCTGATCAGTTTGATCATTCACATGCCCATCCTGATCTTGTTCAGCTTGATTAAACACAACACTACCTTCCCCAACACCACTAAATTGTCCCACTTCATTCCATCCCAGTGCCAATCTTCTTAAAGTTTTCCTTTTTACCGAAACATCACTACCACCTTCATCACTAACCTCTTTAATAGTAAGCTTTGCCGGTGAGCAAAAATATGTATGTAGGTTTGTTATGCTAATTTTAGTGTACACACTAATCACTTTATGCATAGATACAAATTTGGATAAGTTTATATAATCTGAGTCACTACCTAGGGCATGAAGACCAAAATCTAAATCACCTACAGGAAGTAAGAAATGATAATAGA
Organism: Flaveria sonorensis; assembly: GCA_025506505.1. NCBI lineage: Eukaryota > Viridiplantae > Streptophyta > Magnoliopsida > Asterales > Asteraceae > Flaveria > Flaveria sonorensis. The sequence goes on along the minus strand of JACCIY010001168.1, from coordinate 29,271 downwards.
TAGGCTCTACATCAACTGGATAGTCTAACTCACCCATTATCAAATCCATCTCGTGCGCTGAGAACAAGTTAATATCAATCAAATCCATGTAGTTAATCTTACCTCCTATGTAGGTACGCCCTGGAAATCGAGGAAAGGAACCACCATGATACAATTTGATGGAAAAAAGATTGGGGAATCCAACTGCATTTTGAACAAAAATATGATTTAGTAACAACTCGAACTAACAATTCTATGAATACAGTGAAGAATCGTACTGTATAGTTTATCAACTTCATCCTGGGTCATTTGCTTTCATATGAAAAAACTTGGGGTTGCCATGATCACAGATGACAATGAAGCTATGGAGAAGAAGATGAAAATGAATAGGTGCAAGAATGTTGGGGGGATATCTAGAGAGGTTTTATTAGAAGAGGGGGTAATAAGAAAAGAGGTATAAAAAGACCATTTTACCCTCACGTGGGAGTCACGTGGGTTAATTTAACGACAGAAATTAACGGGCGTTAGGGGATAGGATGAAACGTGCAAACATTTTTAAACATAAAAGATGTTTACTGTAATTTCCTTAGTTCAAGGATAATTTTGAAAATTGCTATAAACCTAAAGGACGAAAAATGTAATTTACTCTATGCATTAACTCATGTATTAGTTAGAATAAGTTTATTAAATGAGGACAACTTAGGAACACTTGCATAAAACACTTGTACCATATGCTTAAATAGTTGTTCATGCGTCTTACAAAATAGAAAATTACTAATCTACCTATGGGTTTTGTATTATATAGTAGTAGAGATAAAAATTCTTATTTTTAAACATCGCTTTTATCAAATAAATAGATGTTTTGATGACATTATGGGACAAGATACCCTAGCGTCACTCGTGGTGTGGTTCTTATTCTTTATCTAAGAACCATTTGTGGCTTTTCTCAACTTCTTTGTAAGGAGTATAGGAGAATATGTAGTTGTACATTTAGGTTTGACTTGCCTCGATATTTTGCAATGGTATGATATCATATTATTGCTTAAATCCCATGTACCTTGAATCATATACCTACCATAACCATCTAACAATGAAAGCCTATATAGATTTAAACGAATAGAAATCTCACCCGGTGACCCGGGAACGAAATTGAGTTCTAATCGGTAGAATGAATTAGGTAAAGGCTTTAGGATTGATTTACAGGTTAAAGGTTGCAAGAAATTGGGCTAGTTTTTCTCATGTTCTTCACGATGGCATATAGGTTACTTCAAAGAGTTATAAGTATTGTCCAAGTGAAGTCGATTTGGAGAAGACTGATCTTATATGGATGAGTTTAATATGATTTTAATAAGTTTTAGGGTTACACACAATCAACCATTCAAATCTCATGTGGAATTTTAGGCGCGTAAGTTATTACATTTTTGGCTTATAATTCAGACAATTCTTGACATGAACTTTAATCTGATATCTAAAACAAGTATTTTAAACTTATGTTGATGCATAACAGATGAGTATTTCAAATGTTATACCATGTTATTTTAATACTTAAAATACTAAATAGAAACACATTATGTTACAGTTGGAGATATTCGTCTTTTGTTCCAACTTTGTTATAAGAAATTAACCTATATTCGTCTTCGCGGCGAGCAAAACTACAGTGAGGCTTTTCTCGTGCAACGAAATGGGAGTTTGAGCACTATTGGTTCGGCTCGACAAAAATCATAAAATCAAAGACCAATATCATTTCCGATTATACAAAAAATAAAGTCACTCGCTATAGCGTACGAAACCTTCAAAATAACAACATAACGTCATAAGCGGTACTTCAACAATAACATCACTCAAAAGCTGTATGGTTCGTCATGGTACCTCAACAGTAACGTCACTCGCTCTCGAGTACGATACCATATATTTATTTGATTTTGAATACATGCATAAATAAAATCTAATATAAAATTTTGGATTGTGTAAAGAAATGAAAATTAAAAAATGGTTAGATAAAAAACTTAAACTTAAAGAAATTAAGGGGCCAACTTTAAAATACACAAAGTTCCTTATAGCAACCCAAGTTGCTTTTTAATTTATGTATAACTTTAGGTTGTCTGTTGGTAATTCATGAGTAAATATTCTTTAGATTTATGACAGTTTAAAGTTATGTTTTTTAATTTTATTTTTAGAATATTGTTGGATTTATCATTGTCCGTCAATTTTTACCCGATGATATTTTAAATATTACTTATTTTCCTAGTAACTAAATAATGCAATTTGTCTAGGGGATCCATTAAAGGTTTGTAGACATTGAAAATATATCCATAAGAAGAACGAATTCATTATACAACACATGGTCTTGCATGACATATTTATAACACTTTTAAAACAATTTATATTAAGGAATGCTGGAAGATATGATTAGCGCTCTTAAATAGATTTGTTGTTAATGAACAAAATCTTTTTAAAAATCAAAATAGCATCTATATTATGTTAACTATTTTATTTACACAAGATACTACCAAGCTCCAACCCTTTTGTCTTACCAAGTTTCCTCACCCCTCCACCCCAATTCTAGGTCCTCACGGCCTCTCACCATTAGTATTTTGAATATATAATAATTGTCATGTAGTTTAGTGATCTGCTTAAAATGATACATATTAATAATACATATTGTCTTCTGTTTTTGAATGGTTGTTGCAAATTCATTTGGAGTGACACTTAATCGTGTTCCATATAAATTTTGTAGGCTTGGATGGCGGCTTGATAATTTTGATGAAAAACTCAAAAAATAAGTGAAAATTTTGAAGTTTGGCTACTGACATGGCCATGTCGCATTTTGATATGGCCATATCAGCATCAGATCAAGATTCACATGTCTGATGGGCAACACGACCATGTCAGTTTCGGGCACGGCCATGTACGGCGTAGATCCCACTTTTTTAACCTAAATTAAATCTCATTATCTACATATAATTATGGGGACTAAAAATCCTAACTCTCTCTAGCCCCTAAAAGGGTTTTGAGTAAATTATTAATGGAAGATAAGCTACGATTGAAAATCAAGCTCTACAAGGAAAGATCTAACAACATTCTACCTATTCTAGCTTGATTTTGGTTTGATTTGCTCTTAATCTATACATGTATCTTTTTGATTATTCAAGCTATTTGGGTGTTTTTGTAGTTAGCATGAGCTAAAGCTCTTGATTAGATTTGATGAATCTAGCTAACTTTGATGATGTAGATATGATTTTGATGATGACAATATTGATGCTTTAACATATACATTGAATTTTCTTCAATGACTATGTGTGTTTGTTTGAGTTGATTATATGTTAAATCTTGTGGGTGTCTTGATCATATTATATTGGAAACCCATATGTGTTAGGGTACTTCTTTATGAATACGTATATCTATATGTACGTATTCATGGCGTTTGATTAGGAATGGTGGAGATTGGAATATGTATGATTGTTACTAGAATATGCATCCTTATGTATATACTTGGAAAGGCCCCTTACATTTATTGTGAATTCCTTATATCATTATGCATGTGTCATTATGGTTTACTAGCTTGAATTTATAGCTCATTCATGGTATGATATTCACAAGTTGGAAGACTTCATGATGTTTTTATTACGTGATTTAAGGTGGTTGGTATATGTTAGAATCCAAAAGATTATAGGATCAAATAACCTTAACATGAGTTTAGTCCATATTTATATTTAATATAATTGTATCATTGGATCTTGATGAAATGGCTTTAATTTGGTGGTCACTATGTTAACATCGTTTTAACTTTCAAAGAGTCATATGATTAGGTAGCCTTGACGGGGCTCTAGTCTATTTTCGTGTTACACGTGTATAAAATGATATTATCATGAATATGTGTATGTTGTTATTGTTTGGCTAGGTGGATTCAAACTCTAAGTGAACATTACCTTTACTTGATTATTTTTCTTGATTTTTTTCGTCTATATTTATTTATGTTTATTTTAGTTTAAAATATGAAAATACCAAATCATCTATAATTGTTGGTTAAACAATAAGATCGATAGTCGGTTATCGTCTAAAGCTAAACTACCATGCGATAGATGCACCTTTCTATTTGTGTGTGGTTTAGTTGTGAGGTAAAAATTATTAAATTTAAAACCAAGTGGTGTGGAAAATTATTATTATATATATATATATATATATATATATATATATATATATATATATATATATATATATATATATATATACACACACACCTATGCACATCACCTAGTGTTGATTATAAAAGATTCGAATAAAACCAAAAGAGATACAAGACCAAAAGAATTCTTATTGCTCAAGATACACAGACAATTAGTTACAATATGAAATGAAAGTTCGGATGATTTTAGCTCTCAACTAATTCCCCAAATATAGCCCTAAGTGATAACGGTAATTAACCATTTGATTACAAATGTTACACATTCACCTCTAACTATTAACTACTTGTCAACTAGAAACCAAACTAAAAAAACATTGAATTATTAACTTTCTAATCACTATATAACAATCTCCACCTTAGAGACAAAAATTTAATTATGAGAATAACTATGTAACATGAAGAATACTCAAATGCTTCAAAAACTTTTGGCCTAGAACACTTTTGGTTAATATGTCTGCTGCATTTTGACTAGTATCCACATAGTCCACTTTTATTTCTTTTGAATTTAACAGATTTCTTATCCAATGTAATTTAACACTTATATGCTTAAACCTCTCATGAAATACTTGATGTTTAAACAACTGAATAACACCCGAAATGTAACAATACACAATAATATCTCTAACTGGTATTCCCATTTCAAATATAAAACGTCTAAGCCAAATGGCTTTTTTAATAGCCTTAGTTAAAGCAATGAAATCAGTCTCTATAGTGGACAAATACACAACATGCTGCAATGCAGCTTTCCAACTAACTATGCCACCGAAAACTTGAAATACATGTCTAATAATAGATCTTTCTTTATCAAAGTCTGAATCTACATACCATAGCACTACAGGGCACTGTACATCAGTTCTACCAAAGATAAAGTCAATGTTCCCTGGTTTCATTTAGATATCTCAAAATCCATTTTACATCTTCCCAATATTGTCTTCCTGGGTTACTGATATACCTGCTAACCACACTCACTACAAAGCTAATATTAGACCCATTACACATGATAAAGTACATAAGGCTTCTAACAACATTTGCATACGAAACAGTTTCCATATCCTTTGTTTTTTATCTGTTTTAGACGAGTCTAAAGCAGATTGCTTAAAATGCACTTCTAAAGGAGCGAACAAACCCTGATACTTATTCATAAGTAATTACTCAGAACTTTCTTCAATTATGACTCTTGAGACAACCGTATTAACCCTCCACCTATGTCTTTATGAATTTCCATGCCAAGAATTTTCTTTTCCTCTCCAAGCTCCTTCATCTCAAATTTTGCTATTAATAACCTCTTGGTTTCCTTAATTCTGCTCTTATTCTTACAAACAATCAACATATCATTCGCATATAGTAAGAGATACACATATTCATTAATATCAAACAATTTATAATAAACACATGTGTCATACTCACTCCTATGAAACCCATGAGATATTATATACCCATCAAATCTCATATACGATTGCCTTGGCGACTGTTTCAAGCCATATATTAATCTATGCAGTAGGTAGACATTGTCTTCTTATCCCATTTACTACAAAGCTAGGTGGTTGCTTCATAAAGATCTTCTCATCTAGATACCTATGTAAAAATATTGTTTTCACACCAAGTTGCTCAAGTTTCAAATCATGAATAGTAGTTAGAGCCAAAATAACTTTAATTGATGTGTGTATGACTAATAGGATAATATATGTCACTGTAGTCAATCCCTGCTATTTGAGTGATACCCTTGGCCACCAACTTTGCTTTGAATCTTGGACTTACATTTGGCATACCTTTTCTTATTTTAAATGGTCACTTATAGTCAACCAATTTTTTTATCCTTTGGTTTATTCACCAATATCCATGTTCTATTTTTATGAAAGGATTTCATCTCATCCCGCATGTCACACTCTTAATTTCTACAAACGGGGTTTTACTGTTAGACACGTGACATACCAGGATCTCTGTCGAAAAGTACACCAAACGACACATTTATTACAAAACATAGTTATTCATTAATAATAGAAACTCCCAAAAATATAGTTAATAAAGAAATCATGAAAATACTTGCGGAAGCGTAATTCAATCATAATTCAAATAGCGCAAAACACGAGCAAACTCATTAATATAACTTGTAAGAATGTGAATAGTTCATTTAACCCAAATGATGATGAATGCAATGATGCGATGATCCTAGCCGTGCACAATTAAGAACCTGAAAGAAACATGCTAAAGTGTAAACACAAGGTTGGTGAGTTCACAGGTTTTGATAAACAGTAATATAATCAAACACAGATCTAGTAAACAAAGTAATATCAGTAGATAGCTAGTCTACGTAACAAGTTATTTAGTGTATGAAGTTCACAACCGAAGCTGACAATGTAAATGAAGGCCTCGGCTGTGGTTACCAGGCCATAACAACAGAAATTAGGTCAATTAAACACCCGTTTGACATGCAGTCGTGCTAGCACGACTACCCTAGGTGGGGTTTGTCAAACTCGGTAGATCTACTCAGAATTACCTCGCTAAAGTACATAAAAAGAATATATGTAAAGTGGGGCCGTAAGCTCGCCTATAGAGCACAACAATAAAGTAATGCGGAGAACAGGTAATTAGGTTCCCGAACAACCTGAATTTCAGTTAATATATAATTAACATCAATTATTGGATATTATCATAAGAATTGTACGGTTTCGCGTTCTACGACTCGGTCACATATCTCCCATTCACAAGCAAGCACGACCAAATATAAAGTCACGCACGCACAAAACTCAGTTATTCTCGTAGCAATACATATAGGTATTCTTTATACATTTTAATTGTATAAATTTATATAATAATGCCCACATTATTTATTACGTACAACACACATATAACATACTTATTATATATACATACATATGACACATAGCACAAGGCCCCGATCTCGGAAAACCCCACAGTTGGTTATTCATAGCACATTACACATTAAAATACATTGAAGTAAGAAAACATGGCAACAGAATAGTTAAACAAAACCCATTTCATGCATTAAAAATAACTTTTGCCAAGGAATACATCGTTGTTACAACTTTCAAAAGAACATTTAGTTGTATTACAAGACAAAAATATCATTTCTGCATAACATGGATGCCAGTCTTTATTTGCCAAGTAGCTTCAACCTCGTGCCATCGCCAGCAACATCATTACCTGCCAACTGATATGCATATAAAAAGTCAGCGTTGCTGAGTGAGTTCTAGTTTTGATAATATAGAAAATATATATTTTGTAAGCTTCACTAGGTGTTCATCCAACATTATACATAATCATTCGTTAAGAGATTCATTATCCTTCTTTCTTTCATTATCTTTCTCTTTCATTAACTAGGATTGCACAAAGCAAGAGCCTACATTGTTGGTTGGCAACAAATGTCGAACCCCTATCAGCAAACGTTTATCATGGTAGCTAATCCTTGACAGTTGACCTACACTGCTAGGCACGAAGCCTGCTCATGAATATAGGTCCCATTCATTCATTGGTCAATCACAAAGATTAGACCCCAGATGTGCATCTTGAAACAGCCACACATCAGTTGAGCTAATGACAACAATGTCGTACATCTTATTTCATTATGCTTGCAAGGCTTTCCATTCATCATACGGGCCCGGGGATTAAGTTCCACTATTTTCTTTTATTACTTTGTGATCACTTATTTTTGAATAATACTTTTAAAATATCCACCATCTTATAATCACATATCATGAAATATTAAATTCTCATAATAGCAGCACATAAGAAAAGAATCAAACATGCAATTTAAGTCCTCTGAACTTATGCTAACTATCAATTAGCAAACATAACACTAAAACTAATGCTTCCGAAGGCAAACATAAGCTTCGGAAGAAATAAGCTTTGGAAGAAACAAGCTTCGGAAGAAACAAGCTTCGGAAGAAACAAGCTTCGGAAGCAACAAGCTTCGAAAGAAACAAGCTTCGGAAGAAAAATTGCTTTGACTTTATGTCTCACTATTATAAAAATTAGACAAGCATAGACTTCCATTAAACATAAGTACTTAGCACATAAATTCTATTCCCAAAATTTCAAAATAAACCTAAGTGTTCACAGCGCATGAAATAGATATACAGCGGATGACTAAAATGTTAAGAGTCCATAGCGGACAACCAAAGCCCACAGCGGACGACCAAAGTCTGTAGCGGATGAACTAAACACTAAGTGTGTTCACAGCGGATGAACAAAGTCCACAGCGGACGACCAAGGTCCACAGCGGACAATTGCATTAACACTTATGTCCTGCTTATGTGAATTCTAGTCTCATACAACATCTTAAAACGTAAACTTAGCTTAGATCTACAAGAAGCACACTTAGATCATCATGAACATCAGTTATCAACACTGAAATATTTAAAAACGTCCATATTTTCATAAAAGTCATCTTCAGCATGGAAAAACATAGTTTGACAAAAAAACATAGTTTTAATACACATATCAGCCCCAAAAAGTAGAAAACATGTAAAAGAGGGGATGTAGAACTCATCTTAAACTGCCTTAGAGCCAAACATCACAACCTGAGAGCAACCTGGAGTTCTAACACCCAAATACACGAAAACATGCAACTAAACACAGAGAAACACATAGAAATCGGTCCGAAAGCTATAACCCGACTGAAATCCAAGAAGAAACACGATTAAATCTTACCTTCTGGGAGAATTCTTCTATTTTCTCACTCTAGAACCGGTGGGAGTACTTTATCTCACTCTAGTCGTACGATTTGAGTGCATGGGGAGAGTATGGGCTCCCTTACCTCCTTTTTAAACCCCATTATAGGCCGATTTGGCCCTTGTACACTTTTAATCCTCGCTTTTAAATAAAGTCTTGTTTGCTCCCTTACCTTTCTTTTCTTTTCTTTTTTTTGAAAATTTCCGCGTGTTACAAGTCCACCCCACTTATATAGGTTTTGTCCCCGAAACCTGTCACTCCTTAAAGATATCTGGGTAGTGCCGTCTTATTTCTTCCTCTGACTCCCAAGTGGCCTCCGATCCCTTACGATGCTTCCATTGCACTTTTACTTGGCTAATCACTTTATTCCTTAACCGTTTCTCTTTCCGGTCCAAAATAGCCACTGGTTGCTCCATGTAATTCAACCTTTCATCAACCTCAATGTCCGTGAGAGGAATATCAAAGTCACCTTCCGCCAAGCACTTCCGTAAGTGAGATACATGGAACGTAGGATGAATCCCATGCAGCTCATCAGGAGGTTCCAGCCTATATGCCACTTCACCAACTCTAGCAATGATTTTGAATGGCTCGATATACCTTGGGCTCAACTTCCCTCGCTTTCGGAACCTGATAATCCCTTTCCAAGGAGATACTTTCAACATCACCTTATCTCCCACTTGGAACTCAATTGGCCTCTTTCTCTTATCAGCGTAGGACTTCTACCAGTCCGTAGCTCCCTTCATAAAAGCCTTGATCTTTTCCAACTTCTCCGACGTGGCCTCAATGATCTTGATACTTCCCAACTCCTTCTGCTCGATATCACCCCAACACACCGGGGTTCTGCATCGTCTCCCGTACAACATTTCGAATGGTGACATGCCTATACTGGCATGATAACTATTGTTGTAGGAGAACTCTGCCAACGGTAGGTGTTCATCCCAGCTTCCACCAAAGTCAATAATGCATGCCCGGAGCATGTCCTCCAAGGTTTGAATGGTTAGTCCTGATTGACCGTCTGTCTGAGGGTGGTAAGCTGTGCTAAGGCGTAACCTCGTTCCCATCGCATCATGAAACTTCTTCTAGAACTTGGACGAGAACCGAGTGTCCCTATCTGAAACAATGGACACCGGCACACCATGTCGAGTTACAATCTCCTTGATGAACAGCTTCGCCAACCTTTCTTACGAGTAAGTCTCTCGGATTGGCAAGAAGTGAACACTCTTCATCAAGCGGTCTACAATCACCCAAATCGTATCACATCCTCTCGCCGTGCGTGGTAATTTCATGATGAAGTCCATGGTGATGTGTTCCCACTTCCATTTGGGTATATCCAAGGGTTGGACCTACCCGTATGGTTTTTGATGCTCTGCCTTCACTTGTAAACAGGTCAGGCACTTACTCACGTACTCCACCACGTCACGCTTCATCCCTGACCACCAATAATCCTTCTTCAGGTCATGATACATCTTTGTAGCATCAGGATGGATGGAATATCATGTTTTATGAGTTTCATCCATAATCCTCCCCCTCAGATCCCCATAACAAGGAATCCACACTCGCCCGGATCGGGTTCTAACACCAAGGGTGTTCTCCCCTAAATCCGTTACCTGCCCCTTCACCCGTTCAGAGTTGATCCTGTCGTCTTTCAGTGCCTCATCTTGGAATTCTCTAATTTGACCCATGACATCCGGCGTCACAACCAGCTGGCAAGCCTTCACCCGAATCAGTTCAGGTCCTTCCTTTCGGCTGAGGGCATCGACAACCACGTTCGCCTTGCCCGAATGATAGTGAATTTCGCAATCATAATCCTTGATCAACTCTAACCAGCTCCTTTGTGTCATGTTAAGGTCCTTTTGCTCGAAGAAATACTTTAGGCTCTTGTGATCTGTGAAGATGGTACACTTCGCCCCATACAAGTAGTGCCTCCAAATCTTCAATGCAAAGACCACAACCGCCAACTCTAAATCATGAGTAGGGTAGTTAACCTCATGGATCTTCAGCTGCCGAGACGTATAGGCTATAACCTTTCGTCTTTGCATCAACACGCAACCTAAACCCAACCGCGATGTATCTGAATATACCACCAAGTCATCATTCCCTTCAGGTAATGTCAAGACTGGGGATTGAGTTAACCTCGTCTTCAACTCTTGAAATGCACTCTTCTGATTGGAACCCCATTCGAACTTCACATCCTTGTGAGTCAGCTTAGTCAACAGGGTTGCCACCTTAGAGAAGTCTTGAGTAAATCTTCTATAGTAACCCATCAAACCCAGGAAACTACGGATCTTAGATGGCGTCCTTGGGGACTCCCGTTGCATTATAGCTTCGACCTTCACAGGGTCCACCCTTATTCCTTCGGGGTTAATCACATGGCCTAGAAATTGAACCTCTCGTAGTCAAAATACACACTTAGAGAACTTTGCATACAATTTCTCGTTTCTAAGTGTCTCTAGCACCTCGCGGATGTGACTAGCATGCTCTTCTCCATTTTTTGAATAAACCAGGATGTCATTAATAAACACGATCACTGATTTATCTAGCATAGGTCGACACACCCGATTCATCAAATCCATAAAAGCAGCTAGCGCGTTGGTTAAACCAAAGGACATCACGAGAAACTCATAGCGCCATAACGTGTGCGAAAGGTTGTCTTAGGGATATCATGCTCCTTTACCTTTAGTTGATGATACCTCGATCGAAGGTCTATACTTAAGAACCAACTAGCACCCTGGAGCTGATCAAACAAGTCGTCAATCCTTGGTATCGGATACCGGTTCTTCACAGTCAACTTGTTCAGATCACGGTAGTCGATGCACATTCTCATACTACCATCATTCTTCTTCACGAATAGAACCGGAACACCCCATGGAGAGATACTCGGCCGAATAAAGCCCTTATCCAAAAGATCTTGCAGTTGTGTATCAACTCTTTGAGTTTAGATGGAGCCAACCTGTATGGTGCCTTGGCGACGGGTTGCGCTCCTAGTATCAGGTCAATCTGAAACTTGATTTCTCTATCGGGTGGGACCCCTGGCAGGTCTTTAGGAAACACATCGGGGAAATCGCATACTACCGGCACGTCTGACAGTTGAGGCACGGTAGCATCCACATCCTTCACATAAGCCAAGTAAGCACCATACCCTCGCCTTATAAACTTCTCTGCCGTGATCATAGATATCACTCGTGGAGTGATGCATTCCTTGTCCCCGTTGTCACACCCCAACCTTAACGGCGAAAATGTTGAGATGTGAGGGTTAAGATTGTTCATGCCACACAACGCTAATTCAAAGTGTAAATATTATTAAATACCCAATTCATGACATACAAAAATAATAATCATAAGTCTCAAAGCAACCAAACATATTATAAGTTTAATTTGAACATCAAGTAACAAAGCATGTCCTTTATTATTTTCTAGGTCCAATCCTAGATGATATCAAGTTTTCAAAAGCAATACTAAACTTGAGCACTTCCTGAAACATGTTAAAAATACGGTCAACATATAATGTTGGTGAGTTCCCATAAAGTGTACATACATAAATATATAATCTTTTAAGATGGCAATTCATGTCATAAGTTTAAGAATAATGCAAATATAAATGGATAAAAAATGTAACAATCAAACCTTGACAAATATGGTCACAACAAAATTATACGATTAGCTATGTGTACTTGGTTCCCATGATGATCAAGAATACGTCATCAGGAGCCGGCAATAACCTTGGCTTTAGCACCAAATAGGCTTGTCAGGCCCATAGATCTATGACGTCGCTAGGCTAGCAATAGTTAATGATTGTGTTTACAAGAGTCTATCACATAATATTTACGAGGTCCCAAATAACCATGACAAAACATAAGATGAATTGCATGTGTATTACAAGAATACAAACGTCTTTACAAGTGTGATTTTAATACGGTTAACATGTTTCACCCCAAAATGTGTGAAATAAAGTAAAACGGGGTATGGAAACTCACTTGGATGATAAAGATAAACAGATATGGAGACTTGAACTATACGTCGAGGGTTCGTTAAGATTCAACCTAAAGAACGACGTTTAAAGTTAACCCATAATTATTTTAAATTTTAACGGCTACTCGGGAATCTACGGTTTCTTTTGGAATTTGAGATTTTAGATAGCAACGTGATAATATAACAATTTTATTGGAAAACTTATAAATCGTTTAGCCAATGATTGTAAATTATAAATAAGACACATTAAATAATTATTTTAGAATTTAAATAACCAACTAAGAAACTTTGTAATAATTTCTTTAATAAGAAATTAAAAATTTAATAATTAAAGATGTTATTGAAATACTATTTGGTATAGTAATTAATTGGTAGTTTAAATAATAATAACAAATAAGGTTGTATATAAAAAAAATGAATTATTAATACAACAGATGAAACATTTTAAATATATATATATTTTATAGTAATTTTATAACTTTCAAAATAAAATGAAGAATTTTTATAAATTGTAATTTTTATGAATTTAAAGGAAAATATTTTTAATTAACTCTTGTTTTAGTATAAAAAATAATTTTTATATGACATAAATAAATTTTCAGAATTTTCCTGGAATTTAAAAAATAGGTTAAATCATTGTTTTAAAAACAATTGCAGGTGCCCGGGTTCGAACCCGGGACCTCCTGCCCATTACCCCTGTGCCTTAACCGGTGGGCCAAGCCCCAAATTCCTGGCTCAATTCGCAAAGTAATAAATAAAAGTTGCATCTGAAAAGATCTCCAAATCCACCAAGAACCCTAGCTTCAAGATCGATCCAATTGAGGCCTCCTTCGATCCTGTTAGTGAGTGAAATCATGGGGCTTTTGTTTCCCATGTAAAACTGAGTGTAAAACCCCATTGAATTACCCGAATTTATGTGGTATTGACAGATACTATGTTGAATAGAGATCACGACTGGTCAAGCTTCAATCGCTATGCGTGTGTGTGTTTTGGTGAAATTGAGGGTTCAGAGAGTGTAAGAAAGTCGATTGGAAGCTTTACCCTCTGTTTATAAGCCTTAATTAGAACCGATTCGAGTTCAATGAGTTTGATTTACATTCAGGAGTTACGGGTGGAATATGGATGTGCTATTGTCGTTTCAATTGAAATTAAACATTCCATTGTTTTCGAGATGATTAGAGGAACGTTTATACCCGTTTAATTGAATTATTATTACAATTTAGGTGTAGAACGGCTCTGAGATTTGATGGTATTCGGTTTCAGGTTTATAGATTAACAAAACCGCATTTAAAATTCAATTAATATGCCTCCACAAGCTCGAAACGGTTCTACGATTTGATTGGGGCTATTTGGAGGCTTTACAACGCGTGATAACGGCGGTTTGGTGCTCTCCTGAGTTCGGCCGGAGCTGGCCGGAGATGGCCGGAAAAACGGGGGCGGGGGGGGGGGGGGTGGGGGGATGAGTTAAAAAGAAATTTACAATTTGGTCCTTGGGGTTTTCTAACTTACTATTTTATGCCAGAAGTTTAAATACAAGTTTTCTTAATTTTAAATAAATAGATTTTTATTAAACTTATATAATTTTATTTATTTCATAAGTTATCACTTATTATTATTATCATTTTATTATTATTATCATCATTATTATTATTATTATTATTTTTTTTCTATTTATTTAATATATTCCTTTTTAATCTTGTAAAGATTAACATTAACTTATTTGTTTTTATTAAGAGACCAAGAGTAAAATTTTTAACAATGTAAGAATCTATTTATTTAGTACTCATCAAGTTATAAAATTCTAACAAAACTTAACTAAGATTATAATTCGATAAGGCATGGGGACTATTAAAATTTCCAAGAGAACCCTCATAATTTTATTAATAACACCAATGACACATACAAGAGATAACGGAGTTAACAAATAATTAATAAAAGTACGAACGGTCACAGTCTTCCTAACTTTAAGAAATTTCGTCCCGAAATCAAGGATAAGACTAGTCAAAACAGATGGGGGTATTTTATCTTCATGTAATCCTCACGTTCCCAAGTGAATTCAGCTCCACGTTTATTTTCCCAACGAACTTTGACGATTGACGTGGTAGTTGTTCGGGTCTTCTTCAGTGTTCGATCCATGATCTCAATAGGTTTCTCGACAAAATGCAAGGACTCGTCTATTTGGATCTCCTCCAAAAGAACATGCAAACTTTCATCGGCCAAACATTTTCTCAAGTTTGAGAAATGGAAGACAGGATGAACCCCGCTAAGTTCAGAGGGTAGCTCCAATTTATAGGCCACTTTTCTGACCCTTTTTAGAATCTTGAAAGTTCCTACAAACCGTGGAGCTAACTTACCCTTCTTCCCAAAGCGAACCACGCCCTTCCATGGTGAGACCTTAAGAAGAACCATGTCGTTGACTTGGAATTCCAATGGCTTGCGTCTTTTATCCGTGTAACTCTTTTGTCGACTTCTAGCCACCTCAAGATTATTACGGATTTTGGAAACTTTATCAGTCGTTTCTTGAATGAGTTCAGGGCCGGTAATGAAGTTTTCACCGATGTCAGTCCAGCAAATCGGGGAACGTCATTTACGACCATATAGAGCTTCGAATGGAGCCATTTTGATACTTGAGTGGTAACTGTTGTTATAAGAAAATTCCACTAATGGTAAATGCGTATCCCAGTCACCACCAAAGTCAAGAACACAAAGACGTAGCAAATCTTCAAGAGTTTGAATGGTTCGCTCGGTTTGACCATCTGTTTGAGGATGGTAAGCCGTGCTTAAATCCAGTTGTGTACCAAAAAGTTCTTGCATGGACGACCAAAAGTGTGAAGTGAAACGAGCATCTCGATCAGATATGATGTGTAAAGGCACGCCGTGACGACTCACAATCTCATCAATGTAAATACGAGCCAACTTTGAAACTTTGTAAGTGTCTCGTATTGGTATGAAATATGCTGTTTTGGTAAAACGGTCAACGATCACCCATATACTATCATGACCACGAGGAGTACGAGGTAACTTGGTTATGAAATCCATGGATATGTGCTCCCATTTCCACATAGGGATTTCGGGTTTCTCAAGTAATCCGCTAGGTAGTTGGTGCTCCGCCTTGACCTTTGCACCTGTAAGACATTTGGCTATGTATGAAGCGATGTCCTTCTTCATTCCTGGCCACCAATATTGGCCACATAGATCCATATACATCTTATCGGACCCAGGGTGAATAGAGTAACGTGTTTGATGAGCTTCATTCATGATGAAGTTACGGAGATTGTCGCGATTCGGAATCTAGAGTCGGTTCAAGAAATACAAGATACCATTTGGTTTTGTTTCCAGTTGTGACTGAACATTATACGCCAGTTCTTCATCCTCCTTTTCTTCAGCTAACGCCACTTGTTGAGCCTCACGAGTGCAAAACTCGAGGTCACTATCAATCCTTATATTTTGAAGCATAATAGTAGCCTCGTTGACATCCACATGAATCTCCATGTAAAATTCTCCCAGTGTGTCAAACCATTGTCATCGATCTTGAATTTCTTGAAGTGAGACGGTCTTATTGTGGATTTTGTGACTTAGTGCATCGGCTACAACATTCGCCTTTCCAGGATGATAACGAATGTCACAGTCATAGTCACTAATCAACTCAACCCAACATCATTGCCTTATGTTGAGATCCTTTTAGCTGAACACGTGCTGAAGGCTCTTGTGATCGGTGTAGACTATACATTGTGTCCTATAAAGGTAATTCCTCCAAATCTTTAAGGCAAAAACCACGGCACCAAGTTCAAGATCATGGGTTGTGCAGTTCACTTCATGAGCCTTCAATTGTCTTGATGCATATGCTATGACCTTTCCTCATTGCATGATAACACAACCAACACCTTGACTAGAAGCATCACAATACACAGTAAAATCGTCATTCCCTTAAGGGAGGGTTAGAATAGGAGCATTAGAAAACTTGTGTTTTAGAGTCTCGAAAGCCTCCTCTTGTTCGGGTCCCCGTTCAAAAAGTCTATTCTTTTGGGTTAGCACCATTAGTGGTTTCGCAATCCTCGAGAAATTTGTAATGAATCTACGGTAGTAACCCGCTAATCCAAGAAAAAAGCAGACTTCAGTGGGAGTTGTGGGAACACACCAATTTTTCACGGCTTCTATTTTAGCAGGATCAACGTGAATTCCTTGGCTATTCATCACATGACCTAGAAATTGGACTTCTTCAAGCTAGAATTCGCATTTAGAAAACTTTGCGTACAGTTGTTCCTTCTTTAAAAGCTCAAGAACTTGTCGCAAGTGCAACTTGTGATCGGTTTTCGTCTTGGAGTAGATAAGAATATCGTCAATGAACACAATCACGAATTTGTCCAAATACGGTTTACATACCCAATTCATGAGATCCATGAAAACAGCAGGAGCATTAGTCAAACCAAAAGGCATGACCATGAACTCATAATGTCCATATCGGGTACGAAAGGCGGTTTTTGTAATGTCATTGTCATGGACTCGCAACTGGTGATATCCAGAGCGTAAATCGATCTTTGAGAATTGAGTGGCTCCTTGGAGTTGATAAAAGAGATCATCAATTCGAGGGGAGGATATCGGTTTTTGATGGTGAGTTTGTTGAGTTCTTGATAGTCGATACACATGCGAAATGAGCCATCTTTCTTCTTCAAAAATAGCACAGGTGCACCCCATGGTGAAGAACTAGGACGAATGAAGCCCTTATCAGACAGTTCTTGCAGTTGACTGGCTAGTTCTTGCATTTCCAAAGGTGCAAGACGATAACGTGACTTAGCCATAAGGTTTTGCACCAGGAATCAGATCAATCTTAAACTCAACCTCTCGAACGGGAGGTAATCCACTAAGATCCTCAGGAAACACATCTAGAAAGTCTCGTACGATAGGAATATCCTTAAGTTCTTTCCCCTTGGCTTTCGTGTTGACTGCGTAAGCCATAAAGGTTATGTAATTCTTACTCAAGCACTTTCGGGCCTTGGTACACGACATAAGCTTGAGTCCTTTAGACGATCTCTCCCCAAAAACTTTTAGAGTATCACCCGAAGGTAGAGGAATTCGGATACACTTCTCGAAACAAATAATTTCCGTGCAGTGTTTGGCTAACCAATCCATGCCAATAATGATGTCAAAACTCCCCAGTTGCATAGGAATAAGGTCAATAGGGAACTCATGCTCGTTAAGGCTCAAAGTGCAATCACGAATGATAATGTCAATAACGATAGATTTGCCATCAGCGACTTCGACCGTAAAGGATTTTTCTAACTTAGAGCGCGATATAGCAAGGGCTGGTTCAAACTCTAAGGACACAAAACTCTTATCCGCTCCCGAATCAAACAACACAGAAGCATAGCAATTATTTACAAGATACATACCTGCTCAGATATAGAGCTACTGTTGGTACATGGAAAGCAGAGTAGAAATTTTATTCAACATGAGTTCAAGTAATAGAAAGGAATGACGTACCGTTCACCACGTCGTTATTTGCTTGAGCTTGGTTTGCGTTGATGTTGAAAGCACGTCCTTGAGCTGGTGGGACATTTCCTACAAGACGAGGGCATTGTGGGCGAAAATGGCCGGTTTCGCCACAATTATAACAAGCTCGATTGGCGACTACAACCGCGTTGTTTGGTGCACGATGACATGTAGCCACTAAATGCCCATATTTCCCACAGAGTGAGCAAATACGACAAGGATTATTGCCCGCATGGTGATACTTGCAGATATTGCACATCGGATGTGGACCAGTATAAGCTCTAGCAACATGTGCTTGATTTGCAATAGCAGCTTGCTTTTGTGGGGCATTGGGTGCTGTCACAGCAAAGTCGCGGGTAGGTGTAAACTTACGCTTCATGCCCTTAAATAAGGGTTCAGCCTTCACCTCCTTAGTTGCCTCGGGAGTCACCTTTTCAGTTGGTTTTGCACCCTTCACCGTCAAGGTGCCAGCTCTTATGTGATTCTCGGTGAGCTGCGCAGTGATGTTTATGGCTTCTTCCAAGGTCGTGGGCCTACTTCGCACAACAACATCTTGAATTTGTGGTGGTACCCCTTTGATAAACTTTTCAATGTTACGGGCACGGTATCCACCATATGCGGTAAAAGCATACTCAATTCATGATGCCAGGTGGAGTATGCCAAGTGGTTGCCACTGTCTTGTTTGAGGTTCCAAAACTCTTCCTCCAACTTTTGCAGTTCACTCCTTGGGCAGAACTTTTGGATCATGATGTTCTTGAACTCTTCCCAAGTGAGTGCCAATGCCACTTCCGCACCTCGGTTCCTCTTTTCACTATTCCACCAAGTAAGTGCCCGTTGTTGAAGGACACTCGCGGCATAACGAACCTTGAGTTCTTCAGGACACTCACTATTGATGAAAGTGTTCTCCATGCTCTCGAACCACTCGAGAAGTCCAGTGGCTTCCTTATTTCCAGTAAAGCTAGTGGGTTTGCAAGAGTTGAAGTGTTTGAAGGTACAAGTTTAGTTATTTCCTCCTTGGTTGTTGCTATTTTCCCCTTGACCATTGTTATCACCACCATTATTCCTGTTTTCATTGTTACTATTATTAGCCATTAGGGTGCTGCTTAATTCAGCGACCATGGTTGGAAGAACAACAGCCATTTGTCGGGCTATCATAGCGGCAAGTTTTCGGTCGGAGCTACCACTCTTTCCATGATGACGAGACATTCTAAAATGCAAAAATAGAGGAGACCTTAGTGTTTTGGAGATGAAACCAGTTCATATAGAAACAAATCTTTGGATTTCACAAACGTATACAGGATGGTTCCATTTGGTAACACACAACCATTAGGAACGTTGACACGTCAAGGTGACTTAATTCCAATTTACCTTGGGGATGATGTGTATTTTGACCATAATTTATCACTCATCCCGAAAGTCCCCAGGTAAGCATAACAGGTCCCACAGTTGATTGGGATTTATTCGAAATGCTTACCTTAGCCCGAGGGCTTTTTTTGCCAGGAAATCCAGGATACAGGTGTTTATGTGTCACACACTTCCCTATAGGCTATTAGAATCAAAACCTTGATGAGATTTTCAAGATTTAGACATATTGTCTAAAGGATTTATCCACTCGCTATAGTGCATAAGATTCCACACGTAGTCGAGAAAAAGTTTTAGAAAGAGATTAGGCGTGATAGGACTAACGGGCGGGTGAAGAGGACTAGGAAGTTGGGGGTATACAAGCTTAGGGATTTTGTCATTCGAGTCAAACATCTAAGGCACGATTTACTATGTAAAGTCAAGTAGCACATAAGGGATTCATCATGTAGCATGTAACATCATGTGATATGCATATAAGTAAGCTTACAAAATTATAAAGAATGCTCATGGAAAAGGGTCCCTACATTAACCATAGTCTAGATCACCATTTCTAATAACCTAAATCCCTATAGTTATGGGCTCTGATACCAATCTGTCACACCCCAACCTTAACGGCGGAAATGTTGAGATGTGAGGGTTAAGATTGTTCATGCCACACAACGCTAATTCAAAGTGTAAATATTATTAAATACCCAATTCATGACATACAAAAATAATAATCATAAGTCTCAAAGCAACCAAACATATTATAAGTTTAATTTGAACATCAAGTAACAAAGCATGTCCTTTATTATTTTCTAGGTCCAATCCTAGATGATATCAAGTCTTCAAAAGCAATACTAAACTTGAGCACTTCCTGAAACATGTTAAAAATACGGTCAACATATAATGTTGGTGAGTTCCCATAAAGTGTACATACATAAATATATAATCTTTTAAGATGGCAATTCATGTCATAAGTTTAAGGATAATGCAAATATAAATGGATAAAAAATGTAACAATCAAACCTTGACAAATATGGTCACAAAAAATTATACGATTAGCTATGTGTACTTGGTTCCCATGATGATCAAGAATACGTCATCAGGAGCCGGCAATAACCTCGGCTTTAGCACCAAATAGGCTTGTCAGGCCCATAGATCTATGACGTCGCTAGGCTAGCAATAGTTAATGATTGTGTTTACAAGAGTCTATCACATAATATTTACGAGGTCCCAAATAACCATGACAAAACATAAGATGAATTGCATGTGTGTTACAAGAATACAAACGTCTTTACAAGTGTGATTTTAATACGGTTAATATGTTTCACCCCAAAATATGTGAAATAAAGTAAAACGGGGTATGGAAACTCACTTGGATGATAAAGATGAACAGATATGGAGACTTGAACTATACGTCGAGGGTTCGTTAATATTCAACCTAAAGAACGACGTTTAAAGTTAACCCATAATTATTTTAAATTTTAGCGGCTACTCGGGAATCTACGGTTTTTTTGGAATTTGAGGTTTTAGATAGCAACGTGATAATATAACAATTTTATTGGAAAACTTATAAATCGTTTAGCCAATGATTGTAAATTATAAAATAGACATATTAAATAATTATTTTAGAATTTAAATAACCAACTAAGAAACTTTGTAATAATTTCTTTAATAAGAAATTAAAAATTTTATAATTAAAGATGTTATTGAAATACTATTTGGTATAGTAATTAATTGGTAGTTTAAATAATAATAACAAATAAGGTTGTATATAAAAAAAAAGAATTATTAATACAACAGATGAAACATTTTAAAATATATATATTTTATAGTAATTTTATAACTTTCAAAATAAAATGAAGAATTTTTATAAATTGTAATTTCTATGAATTTAAAGGAAAATATTTTTAATTAACTCTTATTTTAGTATAAAATATGATTTTTATATGACATAAATAAATTTTTAGAATTTTTCTGGAATTTAAAAAATAGGTTAAATAATTGTTTTAAAAACAATTGCAGGTGCTCGGGTTCGAACCCGGGACCTCCTGCCCATCACCCATGTGCCTTAACCGATGGGCCAAACCCCAAATTCCTGTCTTAATTCGCAAAGTAATAAATAAAAGTTGCATCTGAAAAGATCTCCAAATCCACCAAGAACCCTAGCTTCAAGATGGATCCAATTGAGGCCTCCTTCGATTCTGTTAGTGAGTGAAATCATGGGGCTTTTGTTCCCTATGTAAAACCGAGTGTAAAACCCCATTGAATTACCTGAATTTATGTGGTATTGACAGATACAATGTTCGAATAGAGATCACGACTGGTCAAGCTTCAATCGCTATGCGTGTGTGTGTTTTGGTGAAATTAAGGGTTCAGAGAGTGTAAGAAAGTCGATTGGAAGCTTTCCCCTCTGTTTATAAGCCTCAATTAGAATCGATTCGAGTTCAATGAGTTTGATTTACATTTGGGAGTTACGGGTGGAATATGGATGTGCTATTGTCGTTTCAATTGAAATTAAACATTCCATTGATTTCGAGATGATTAGAGGAACGTTTATGCCCGTTTAATTGAATTATCATTACGATTTAGGTGTAGAACGGCTCTGAGATTTGATGGTATTCGGTTTCAGGTTTATAGATTAACGGGGGCGACCGGGAGGGAGGGGGGGAATGAGTTAAAAAGAAATTTTCAATTTGGTCCCTGGGGTTTTCTAACTTATTATTTTATGCCAGAAGTTTAAATACAAGTTTTCTTAATTTTAAATAAATAGATTTTTATTAAAATTATATAATTTTATTTATTTCATAAGTTATCACTTATTATTATTATTATCATTATTATTATTATTATTATTTTTTTATTTTGTTTATTTATTTAATATATTCCTTGTTAATCTTGTAAAGATTAACATTAACTTATTTGTTTTTATTAAGAGACTAAGAGCACAATTTTTAATAATGTAAGAATCTATTTATTTAGTACTCATCAAGTTACAAAATTCTAACCAAACTTAACTAAGATTATAATTCGATAAGGCATGGGGACTATTAAAATTTCCTCATAATTTTATTAATAACACCAATGACACATACAAGAGATAACGGAGTTAACAAATAATTAGCAAAAGTACGAAAGGTCACACCCGTGAACCGTAACAAACTGCCGTCGGGCGCAATCAGACGAATCATCTTCTTTCGACACAAGATATTCGCTTCGTAGGTCGCCAACCAATCCATTCCTAGCACCACATCAAAACCTCCTAGGGCCATCATATACAAGCTAGCAGGAAACTTATGACAGTCCAATTCTATGAGGCAATCGTTTATCATATCAGTTACCTTAATAGATTTTCCTATCACTGTCTCTACATGGAAAGGCACATCTGTCTTCCGACTCTTACCATTCCTTACACGACAAAAAGCAGCAGATACAAAGCTCCTACTAGCACCCGAATGGAAGAGCATAGAAGCATACAATTGGTTTACCAAAAACACACCTTAAACTAATTTAGGGTCCACTCTGGCTTCTTCCCGGGTTATGTTGAATGCCCTTGCCTTTTCTTTGGGGCTCTCACTCTTCCCTTTCTTCCCCATAGTCTGGGTCCCTGAGCTTCCTGCCTCACCCTTCTTGCAATTCCGGCCCAAGTGGCCTACCTCTCCGCATTGGTAACATCTCAGTATCCTGCACTCCTTAGCATAATGGCCCTCGCCCCCGCATTTGAAGCATCTATTCATCCCCACTCTACATTTTCCTGTGTGACTCTTCCCACACTTCTTACACCCCCTTTGGTTATTCCCCTCCCTTTGTTCTGGGCGACGGTCGTCAACCCTCATCTTCTTCTCCCCAATTCCATAGTTGTCATTCCTGAACCTCTTCCCATTACCATTCTTATTCCAACTCCTCTCGACCTTCCTTTGAACTGGCACCAGGTCCCTCTCATCATACAATCTCTCCGCCAAATCTACCACTGACCTAAACGTGCTCGGTTTAGCGGCTATCATGTTCCTCTTAATGTCCACTGGCAAACCTTGCATGTATCTTTTAATCTTCTTGGACATCGGAGTTACCAGGTCTGGCACAAGTCTTGCAAGTTCATTAAACTTGGAGGTGTACTCTTGATGAGTCATGTTCCCGGCCTCCAAATGCAAGAACTCCTTCTCAATTTTGTCCAACTCGCGATGTGGACAATACTCCTCCAGCACCAACTCCTTCAAGTCCGACCACCTCATCTTTGCTATGGATCGTTTTCCCTCTGCTTAGACAATGTTGTCCCACCAGCATAGTGCCGAGTCAACGAAAGAATAGGAGGCAAACTTCACCTTCTGATCCTCTCGACATTCACTGATGTCCAGGACTGCTTCCATCTCTCGAACCCAACGGTGAGCAGTAGCAGCATTGCCATTACCGTCAAAGGTCGGGGGTTTGTATCTTTGAAATGCCCCATAGCTACACCCCTTAGCGGTCTCCTTGTCCTCCTCGCTATCATCCTCATGAATTACTACCTTTGGGCTATATGGCTCTTCCTTAGCTTCCTCGGTCCTTTCAGTGGACTTTCTTGATTTCCCCTCCTCCTTCTTCCCCATATCCTTAGCTCTTTCCCCATCCTTTACAGCCTTCAACACTCCAGTCACCACCAAAGGCAACACATTCTGCATGACGTTATAGACCTCGTCAGCAATAGCTTCCTTCACCGAAGATTTGAGGGTAGCTAATCCTTCACCCTCTTGGTGGCTATGGAGATCTGTGTCTGCTTGAATCGTCTCGGGAGCCTTAGCTTTGCTCCTGGTGACACGTGGCCCAGTGGTACGCCCGCCACGAGCACCACCTCGGGTTTCTTTCCCAGATTTTCTACCCGCCATAAAAATCTACTTTCTATAAGATTCAAACACCAACAAGGTCATTCAAGGTAATAGCTCAAATTATGTCAAGTATAGTAAGTCCCTAATTACAGTGGTCAGTTATGATTAGCCACTTACTTTACTCTTTATTCCCCAAGCATTTCCTATCCTGACTACATCAGCATCCAAATCTACTAAGCACATATATCAAATAGCACACGCATATAATACCAGTTAACTTTAAGAAAATTACCTGATGGCACGTAGCTACTTGGGCCGGCATCCCTCCATTTGGTCCCATTTTCAGTTTAAGTTTAGGTTTTGAAAACAATTTACCCAATTCTCTTAAACTTTGGCTCTGATACCAACTTGTAAGGCCCCGATCCTGGAAAACCCCACAGTTGGTCATTCATAGCACATTACACATTAAAATACATTGAAGTAAGAAAACATGGTAGCGGAATAGTTAAACAAAACCCATTTCATGCATTAAAAATAACTTTTTCCAAGAAATACATCGTTGTTACAACTTTCAAAAGAACATTTAGTTGTATTACAAGACAAAAATATCATTTCTGCATAACATGAATGACAGTCTTTATTTGCCAAGTAGCTTCAACCTCGTGCCATCGCCAGCAATTTCATTACCTGCCAACTGATATGCATATAAAAAGTCAGCGGTACTGAGTGTGTTCTAGTTTTGATAATATAGAAAATATATATTTTGTAAGCTTCACTAGGTGTTCTCCATCATTATACATAATCATTCGTTAAGAGATTCATTATCCTTCTTTCTTTCATTATCTTTCTCTTTCATTAACTAGAATTGCACAAAGCAAGAGCCTACATTATTGGTTGGCAACAAATGCCTAACCCCTGTCAGCAAACGTTTATCATGGTAGGTAACCCTTGACAGTTGACCCATACTGCTAGGCACGAAGCCTGCTCATGAATATGGGTCCCATTCATTCATTGGTCAATCACAAAGATTAGACCCTAGATGTGTATCCTGAAACAGCCACACATCAGTTGAGCTAATGACAACAAGGTTATGCATCTCATTCCATTATGCTTGCAAGGCTTTCCATTCATCATACGGGCCCGATGGTAACATTCATTAAGTTCCACTGTTTTTCTTTTATTACTTTATGATCACTTATTTTTGAATAATACTTTAAAGTTATCCACCATCTTATAATCACATATCATGAAATATTAAATACTCAAAATAGCAGCACATAAGAAAAGAATCAAACATGCAATTTAAGTCCTCTAAACTTATGCTAACTATCAATTAGCAAACATAACACTAAAACTAATGCTTCCGAAGGCAAACATAAGCTTCGGAAGAAATAAGCTTCAGAAGAAACAAGCTTCGAAAGAAACAAGCTTCGGAAGAAACAAGCTTCGGAAGAAAAATAAGCTTCGGAAGAAAAATAAGCTTCGGAAGAAAAATTGCTTTGACTTTATATCTCACTATTATAAACATTAGACAAGCATAGACTTCCAATAAACATAAGTACTTAACACTTAAATTCTATTCCCAAAATTTCAGAATAAACCTAAGTGTTCACAGCGCATGAAATAGATATACAACAGATGACTAAAATGTTAAGAGTCCATAGCAGACAGCCAAAGCGCACAACAGACGACCAAAGTCTGTAGCGGATGAACTAAACACTAAGTGTGTTCACAGCGGATGACCAAAGTCCACAGCGAACGACCAAGGTCCACAGCGGACAATTGCATTAACACTTATGTCCTGCTTATGTGAATTCTAGTCTCATACAACATTTTAAAACGTAAACTTAGCTTAGATCTACAAGAAGCACACTTAGATCATCATGAACAACAGTTATCAACACTGAAATCTTTAAAAACACCCATATTTTCATAAAAGTCATCTTCAGCATGGAAAAACATAGTTTGACAAAAAAACATAGTTTTAATACACATATCAGCTCCAAAAAGTAGAAAACATGTAAAAGAAGGGATCTAGAACTCATCTTAAACTACCTTCAAGCCAAACACCACAACCCAAGAGCAACCTGGAGTTCTAACACCTAAATACACGAAAACATGCAACTAAACACAGAGAAACACATAGAAATCGGTCCAAAAGCTAGAACCCGACTGAAATCCAAGAAGAAACACGATTAAATCTTACCTTCTGGGAGAATTCTTCTATTTTCTCACTCTAGAACCGGTGGGAGTACTTTATCTCACTCTAGTCGTACGATTTGAGTGCATAGGGAGAGTATGGGTGCCCTTACCTCCTTTTTAAACCCCATTATGGGCCGGTTTGGCCCTTGTACACTTTTAATCCTCGCTTTTAAAATAAAGTCTCATTGGCTCTCTTACCTTTCTTTTCTTTTCTTTTTTTTTTTTGAGAATTTCCGCATGTTACAAGTTCACCCCCCTTATATAGGTTTTGTCCCCGAAACCTATTACTCCTTAAAGAGATCTGGGTAGTGTCGTCTCATTTCTTCCTCTGACTCCCAAGTGGCCTCCGATCCCTTGCGATGCTTCCATTACACTTTTACTTGGCTAATCACTTTATTCCTTAACCGTTTCTCCTTCCGGTTAATATAGCCACTGGTTGCTCCACGTAATTCAACCTTTCATCAACCTCAATGTCCGTGAGAGGAATAACAATGTCACCTTCCGCCAAGCACTTCCGTAAGTGAGATACATGGAACGTAGGATGAATCTCATGCAGCTCATCGGGAAGTTCCAGCCTATATGCCACTTCACCAACTCTACCAATGATTTTGAATGGCCCGATATACCTTGGGCTCAACTTCCCTCGCTTTTGGAACCTGATAATCCCTTTCCAAGGAGATACTTTCAACACCACCTTATCTCCCACTTAGAACTCAATTGGCCTCATTCTCTTATCAGCGTAGGACTTCTACCGGTCCTTAGCTGCCTTCATAAAAGCCTTGATCTTTTCCAACTTCTCTGACATGGCCTCAATGATCTTGATACTTCCCAACTCCTTCTGCCCGATATCATCCCAACACACAGGGGTTCTGCATCGTCTCCCATACAACATTTCGAATGGTGACATGCCTATACTGGCATGATAACTATTGTTGTAGAAGAACTCTACCAATGGTAGATGTTCATCCCAGTTCCACCAAAATCAATAATGCATGCCCAGAGCATGTCCTCCAAGGTAGTTAAGCTCATGGATCTTTAGTTGCTCTAATAAACGCAACCTAAACCCATAACTACACCCCCTTACAGTTTCCTGCATTGCTTCTTCTTCCTCATCATCACTGAAGACAACCATCTCAGTCTCTGGCTGCTCCCCCTCACCTGAACCTCTCTCCTCGCCCTCTCTCCTAACAGTTTTCCTCCTCTCCTCTTTCTCCTTGTTTCATCCTTTCTCACTGCTCTAATAACCTCTATCACTACAGATGGCAGAATCGTCTGCATTACTTGATGAACTTCCTCCACAACTGCCTCTTTCACTGAGGCCCTCAGGTTAGCACTCTCGTCACCACCTTCATGGTGATGAAGCTCGGGCTCTTCGGGAGCCGTTTCAGCGGTTCTAGCCCTATTCCTTGTGACACGCGGTCCAGCACCACGTCCACCATGATTTCCACCTCTAGAAGCTTTTGAAGATCTACCACCACCATCCTCTAAACGCTATAAGATTCAAACACCAACACGGTCATTCAAGGTACTAGCTCAGATTTATGTCAAGTTAGTAAGTCCCTAATACAGTGGCCAGTTATGATTAGCCACTTACTTACTCTTCATCGCCCAAGCATTCCCTATCCAGACTACATCAGTATCAAAATATACTAAGAGCACATAATCCACATAGCACATGCACAAAATTCCATTTCCATTATCTTGCATAAAACGTTTACATAAAACCTTTACCTGCAGGCATGTAGCTACTAGGACTGGCATCCCTTCCTTTTCATCCTATTCTCAGTTTAAGTTTTAGGTTTTTGAAATATTTTACCTAATTCTCTTAAACTTTGGCTCTGATACCAACTTGTAAGGCCCCGTCCTCGAGATTACAGTTGGTCAATCATCGCATAAATAATATAAAACATCTTATTTTGCAGCGGAAATTTAACTTTTCATTAATGAATATAAAACATGTCAAGTATCACATCATTTTATTTGCAACCCAAAAATTGTATTAATTACATTAACATGTTCAAAATGTGAATGGCAGGCCCGAAATGTCCCCAGTAGCTTATGCATCCATATCTGCACCTCCTCAGCATCATCGATTACCTGCCAACTGATATGCATAAAAAAAGTCAGCGACGCTGAATGAGTTCTAGTTTATATAATAAAATACTTTACTTTTAATAAAACCTTTCCTTTACTTTCGTTCGTGATCACACATCATGCGTACATGTTGATAATAATCATTTATTATCTTTCATCATCGTTCATAATCGTTCGTTTCGTACTTTATTATCTTTCACTTCTATCTAGATCCTGCAATGTACTATGCCCCATCATCGGTGCACAAAGCGACTATAGTCATGGGGGCAAGTGGCAAGGATCCCGTTTTGCACGTTGTTATCAGTCACAAAGACTAACCTCTAGGTGTGCACTCGGGACACACCGTCGAGGTGGCAACCCATAAAGAGTTTTGAACCCCTTCTATATGATTATAAGAATTTAATCATCATTAACGTTTCCAATTTTATTATCTTTATCTTCCACTTTCATTACAAAAAACTTCACGTACATAAGCATATCATACCACGTAAAGTCACGTCATAATACATAATA